>JAWZYT010005014.1:0-55000 GCA_034508575.1 Petrolisthes manimaculis | reverse complement strand
AAGAAGAGGAGGTAGTGGAGAAGGAGGAGGAGGAGAGAGAAGAGATGAGAGAGAGAGAGAAGAGAGAGAGAGAGAGAGAGAGAGAGAGAGAGAGAGAGAGAGAGAGAGGTGCATGGAAGAGAAAGAGAAAGAAAGGATATGAAGATGAGAGTGAAGGAAGATTGAGAGGAAGAAAGGGGGAAATGAGGAGTAAAGAAGAGGAAGGAGGAAGAGGAGTAGAAGGAGAAAGGAGAATATAACAACATGAGGACAATATACAGGTTATAATATAGAAAGGGAATAGGAAGGAAGGGAAAAAGAAAAAGGGAAGTAGTAGTAGTAGTAGTAGTAGTAGTATGAAGTTTTTGAGTTAGGAGGAAAAAAAGTGGAGTATTAAAGTGAAAAATTAGTGAAGAAATGTATAATACAAAACAGCAACACGCATACATACCCACTCACATACTCACACACTCACTCACTCACTCACTCCCTTACTCACTCACTCACTCACTCACCACACTCACTCCCTGCCTCACCCACTCCCTCTCTCCCTCACCCCCTTACTCACTCACTCACTCACTCCCCTCACCCTCTTACTCACTCACTCACTCACTCACTCACTCACTCACAAATCTCACCAACCAGACATAATGAGATGAAGGCACATAGCTTAATGGAAACACCACCACCACCACCACCAGCACCAGTGACAGTAGTAACAGTAGCAGAAGCTGTAATGTTCCAGGTGTGGTGACAGCTGCCAATGATGGGGTCAGTTTAGCCTACTTGGTGTGTTGTGTTGTTGTGTAACCATTTCATCACATTACTGGGTACTGTACTGGTGGTGTCTTTGATGATTTCTTGGGGCCTCATTCGTCTGTCATTTTGTCAATTACTGCACTTATATTTTGTCTCTGCAGCCTGTCTATTGTATAAGGGCTAGTTTATCTAATTGTCTCATTCACCTAATTATCATCCCACCTTCAGTTCACCTAATCATTCTCCCACCTCCAGTTCACCTAATCACTCCACCTTCAGCTGCAGTACAAGGGCTGACAATTGGTGGTATTATAGTGTCGTGGTAAAAATACTATTAATAATTTCTAAATAATAATAATAATAATAATAATAATAATAATAATAATTAATGAGCCTAGAATTCCCATCTCATTTTGTGTCATACCATTATTTGCAGTTAGTTTTTTTCATTAACGGATTATTATTATTATTATTATTATTATTATTATTATTATTATTATTATTATTATTATTATTATTATTATTATTATTATTATTATTATATATTAACACATTATTTTATATGGATGGGAAGAGAACCAATTGTGTCTTGAGAGAAAATATTAAAATCAACGGGAAAGAAAAGTGAAGGAATAAAGGAAGGATGAAGGAAGGATGAGAACGGGTGAGTAACATGAACACATTGGAACTATGGATGAGGAGAAGGAAGAAAATAAAAATGGGTGAGGCGTAGGAAAGGAGGGGAATGGGGAAGGAGAAAAGGGAGAAGGAAAGGAGAGGAATGGGGAAGTAGGAGAGAAAAGGGGGGAAGTAGGAGAGGAATGGGGAAGTAGAAGAGGAACGAGGAAGAAGTCTAAGTAGGATGAAGAGAGGAAGAAATATGAAGAAGAGGAGGAGGAGGAAGAAAAAGAAAGGAGGAAAAATAAAAGAAGAAATGTAACAAGAATGAATGAAGAAATATGAAGAGAAGAAGAAGAAGAAGAAGAAGAAGAAGTAGAAGTAGAAATGTAACAAGGATGAAGGAAGAAATATGAAGAGGAGGAGGAGGAGGAGGAGGAGGAGGAGGAGGAGGAGGAGGAGGTATTAGCAACAGGGCAGCCATAAGTCATGTCATCAGAAAACCATTATTGGGACCCTCGCTTGAGCAGGAGGAAGACGAGGAAAGGTGAGGACGGACCAGGAGGAAAAGGAGCTGGAGGAGGAAGGAAGAGAGATGAGGAGAAGGAGGAAGAGGAGGAGGAAGGAAGAAAAATGATGAGAAGAGAGACGAGAGGAAGGGTGAGGAGGAGAAGGAGGATGAGGAGGAGGAAGGAAGAGAAATGATGAGAAGAGAGACGAGAGGAAGGGTGAGGAGGAGGGAGGAAAAGGAGCTGAAGGAAACGAAGGAAGAGAGACGAGGAGGAGGAGGAAGGAAGAGAAATGATGGAGATGAGGAAAAAGAGAATTGGAAGAGAGATGATGAGATGAGTGACCAGAGGAAGAGTGAGGAGGAGGAGGAGGAGGAGGAGAAGGAAGGAAGAGGAGGAGGAAAGAGACGTGAAAAGAAGGAAAAAGAGGAAAATGAAATGGAATGAAGGAATAGAATGATGAGGATGAGAAGAGTGATGTGGAGGAGAAGGAAAAAGAGGAAAAGAACATGCATGGAGGAAGGAAGAGAATGATGAGGATGAGTAGTAAAGAGACGGGGAGGAGAAGGATATGAAAGAGGAAGGATGAAGAGAATGATGAAGATGAGCAGGAAAGCAAGGGTGATAACGAGAAAGAGAAGACGATGATGAACGAGGAGGAGGAGTAGGAGGAAGAGGAAGAAAAGAGAAAAATAATCAGAAGAAAGTTTATTTGGCAGGAAGAGAGAAACAAAACTGACATCCTAAGTTAGTATAGTAGTCACGAAGGATTGTGAGAGACCAACCTGAAAGAACCGTTTTCCTGAGTATTATTATTATGTGGTCAAATGTGTCAGTCAGAGCCTATGCATTGGTTGGTTGGTTGGTTGGTTGGTGAAGGCATGAACAGTATATGGAAGGAGCGTGTTTCGAGGCATAGTCAGGAGGAATCAGAAGCCTCCAATTCCCATACACGTTCACAGGGCCCTGAAGTTGTATCATGGTCAATTGTCGTTCCCTTTTCTTCATATTGGTTTCAAGGTGTGTGACAGTTTCATTTCATGCATCACCAAAATAATGAGAATCCGATATAAATAGTTCATGAATAACATCCTTGCATCATGGTATATATACACTAATATATCATAAGGACATGTATAATAAGCTGAATATTGTGAAGGTGTTACATATATATTCGTGTTGGTTACTTCTTAGTATCACCAAATATATGATGATGGAAAAACTGATATATTTATAATTTCAATTGTACAAAAGCACCACGAATTATCTCTCTCTCTCTCTCTCTCTCTCTCTCTCTCTCTCTCTCTCTCTCTCTCTCTCTCTCTCTCTCTCTCTCTCTCTCTCTCTATCTGTATATACACGAGCACACCATCACATTTATATACATATAGAGGCTGTGTACAATCACACTCACAGCGCCATCCGGGGAGTTGGGGGACAAGTGATGAAGTCTTTCTCGAGCTGAAAGAGGAAGGGTGGGAGGGAGAGGGGAGAGTAGGAGGGAGGAATGGAGAGAATTTAGGAGGGCGCTAGAGGGAAAGTGGTGGAGGGAAAAGGAAGGAGAGGAGAGGAGAGGAGAGGTGGATATGGCATGGTGTGTTCTCCGTTTTCTGTGTGATGAATGAAGTGGTGGTGCCGCGCGCCTCACTACACACGACCATTACGACAATATGGCCGCGCTAAAAGGCTACCTCTTTATTTGCATTTCCAGGGAGCGAGTAGCACTTTAGTCTCTTATCCCACGGGCCCGGAGATAAGAGGCATAAAGGCTGAGAGGGACGTTAAGATCTCTGAACGTGTGCCTGGCAGCGGGACTTTCGACCCAAGCGGCCAGTGTGGTCTGGCGTCTTCAGTGCGGATGTAAACACTATCTCTCCGTGTAATGTAAATGGGAGTTTTGTAAGCAAGAATGGATGGTTGTGATATCGTTGGTGTGCAGGCCAGAGAGGGGCTTGTGCCGGGGAGCTGTAGAGGCGAGAATGAGGCTTGGGGAGGCCGGGAGAAGCGTCTTAAAGGTAGGTTATGTTGGAGTGTTGTTGTCATGCCGTGAGGAGGGGAGGGGGACTAAAGGAGACGACGACGCCGACTCCGAATTTCCCTTCCTTTCTTCTCCTTACCGTGTTTCTCGATACAGCTCATGCACCCCCTCCATTCTCGGCACTCTCAACCCCCTACTACCCCAGCCCCACCTCAGGATATTACCTTCTCCAGGCGTGCATTTTCAGGCCTTATTTATGCCCGGGAGTTTATAAAATAAGCGTGTTTCAACCCTGCTCCCAAGCCGCCATTTGGGATTATGGCAGGCATCTTTGTCACCCGAATGGCCTAGGTAAATAGAGTGAATCTGCCCCTACCACTAACTTTATCCCCGAGTCATCTTTACAGTGTAGGTACAGATACACAGATATGCTTGTCTTAATGGTGGTGTCTGTATACAAGCAAGTGATATTGTTGTTGAAGAATAGACACCACTGACAGAGCTGCAACTCGGCCCATACAAGGCTCAGTGTTGTATTCAAACCACCAGTTATGTTTGAACGATTATATTGGTTATATATATACATTGCTACTGTTTATATCTTCAAGGTTATATAAACAGTGTATATGTAGGTCAGTTTACAGTGTATCTCAAACAACATGTTCAGAGTTTCAGTGTCTCATTCCAACTATCGTAGGTGTTGTGATATCGTTTTGAAGAATCCACTTTGCTCAGCCGAAGGTGGACTTCTAGTGAATGTATTGACAAATTGCATTAGTATGAGTACCATCTGAGAAGCTTTTTAATAACATTCCGCATTTACCTGAAGAGACATTAGCAAAAAATTGTCAGTAAAAGGCATCTAATGAAATGTTATTTACTTATATATCGTATATTATTTTTTAAATAGATACCACAAGTCCATGAAAAGTCACTCTGTATGATGATCGAGTTTGGGAGTTTATAACCACAATCCCGAAGGACTAGGAGACAACCGACAGCACCAAGCAACATAACATAACACCAATAACGACCATGACAGAAACGGCATTAAGGGGGTCGTAATTCCTTTAGTCTCCCCCTCACACGATCCGAAAAATATCCCCGAGAAAACAGTGGCTCATAAAACTGGCGTCACACTGGGTCAATATATTTCGCCAATTCCATTCACTCTATCACAGTCAGCAGGTTATATATAGGATGAATGGATGGGTGGATACATAAATAAATAAATATGTTAATAAATGTATGGAACGTATCACAGACAAATATATTCGGAATAATGGATACTTTTATTATATATGAATTTTGAGATTGGTAAAGGAATGATAGATGCGTAGCTGATGCCAGGAACGTTCTCTTCTTGAATGGGAATTGTGAGGTAATTGTTGAAATTTCTTCATACACTTATCATTTAATAGTATTTGCATTAAAACCAGAGTATTATGTTAACATGATTCTGACTTTACTATATAAATATGGAAAGTATCAAGTCTGTAGGGTTATTCGGACGTAGTATAATGTTAGGTATTCAGTTTAGTGAGTCTGACAGACATTTGGTGTAGATAATTATAGGGTAAGTGTAAACATCCAATAATGGACTCACAGTCAACACTTCGTACTATAGGGGCGTAACTATACATGCATGAGTCAGGAGTGGTTGACTCCTGGACTCGAAACCTATAAGTCAGGAGATCGAAACTCTCAGGTGAGGGCCTGAGAATATTTACTCTTCCGATTTGAGTATCAGGCACTAACTATAAGGCCACCGAACGTCGTAAAACACCCTCACTGGTACCATAACAGCTGCAGTATTTGGGAATTACCCTGACTCCCCTCTCTCTGTGGCTGGGTACCAGTTTGGAAGTCTTGACGTGTGTATGTAAGTAACAGTTGATCTGGGCCACGGTAACGGACTTGATGAAGCCTATATCCATAAAAAAAAAAAAAAGAAGCAGCCCCCGAAGGGAATTTTGGTCATAATTTGTAAGGCCTCAGAGAATATCTACAAATTCACAACGAAGGCACAACAGTGTTCTCGACAACGTGACTTAACTCCTGGCTTGATGGATGAAGTTATAGTAGTGTTGGTTGGTGAGTCAAGATTTAGGCCAGTTAGTGATGCAGTGTGAGGTGAGGTGTGATCGATCCTTCCAACTTCCCCTCAGCGGTCATTAACTGACAATTAGTAGTTTATTGTCCTGGTGCTCACGGAAGGCCTTGATGCTATTGATGTTGTTATTGTTAATTGTGGTGATAGGAGTGATGTGTAGAAGACAGCAGTAGTAGTAGTATAGTAGTAGTATAGTAGTAGTAGTAGTAGTAGTAGTAGTTTCAGCAAATGTTGGTAGGGTTATTGATGATGGTGGTCGTAGCAGTATATATTATAGTTGTATATAGGAGATGATGGTAGTAGTACTGTAAAAGACACACGTGAGAAGTATAGTATATGACTGACCTGGAGTCGAGACCATTTATCCAGACAGGCTTCAAAATCTCACAGCCTTCACACCCGTCACATGTTTAACTCTTTATAAAACCCTTAATTAAACCGGTGGCCCAGTCGACCTGAAATTTTCTTCATTGTACAATCGCGGTCAGAAGTTGTGTCCTGTTCCCTTGGCAAGATAAATCGTAACTATCCGAGCTTTGACGATTCGAACTACTGTGTGTTGTAGGGAGACGCACCGTTGTTCGAACCTTCAAAGCTGCCTAGGCTATTTGCGATTCATTTTGCCAGGGGATCGGGATACAATTTCTGACCGCGAATGTACATGGTAAACTGCACCGAGGGTAATGCCAGCTGAGATGTGGACAATAATACTCTCCTTTCTCTCTGCTGCTCCCTTCCTTCATGTGACACATATAAGGTCTTTCTGGCCCAGCCATAGTTTTTATTCCTAGCGGATGAAGCCACTAACTCCTCCGGGTTATCCCCGTAGGGGGGTATTGCCTATATTAATTAATGTGGGCAATACTTACAGGGTTTTGGCGCCCCTTCGGCCCCAGCCATTAGCTTTCAGTTCTTCAACTGTCCCTCTTTTCTTTTCATTTCCTTACTGCTTGCTGTCACACCTCTCTATCACCTTTTTCTGGCGCTATAGGACCTCGATGTTGCGGCGTCTAATATCCATCAATCAAATCAAAATCCTCCGGGTTATCTCACTGTGTGTCACCCTCCCTCCCCCCTCTTGACGAACATGAGAGCTTGACACTCCTCCTCCGCGTATATATAGTGTCGTGAATCAACCATAGAGTCTATACCTTGCTCAGTACATATAGTCTCTGAACATTGTAATGGTATATCGTCTATGACATTTTAATGGTATAATATCATCTATAACATTGTAATGGTATATCATCTATAACATTGTAATGGTATAATATCATCTATAACATTTTAATGGTATAATATCATCTGTGACATTTCTCGAGCCAAGTTACCCAAGTGGATCAATTTTTATAAAGCACTCTGGCTTCACGAGTACAGACGGTCACAAGCGCCACATTGTATTATTATTATTATTATTATTATTATTATTATTATTATTATTAAAGTCCTTCTGTGTGTCTATTGTAATTCCCATAAAACTTGAACATTGCTCACATTTCAATTCAGGACGCGGGGAGCCGGTCATCAGCTCCACCTCATTTAACCTTTATTTATTAGCTTTTATTACCATTGTTATTCTCCCTCCCTCTCGCACGCCCAGCCACGCGGAAGAAAGAGAACGCCAAAAGATATATATATATATATAATATTTTTTCCTCTCGCTTTACCAAAACAGCAGAAGCCGGGCCAGTTCTGGATATCAACACCCCCACCCACCCCTCTCCTTCCTGTCCCTCTCCAACCCCTCTCCCCCCCCCCCCAACCCAAGGAGCCACGTCACACGCTCTCTTGACGCTGATTGGTTGATTTGTGAGCCGGCGACCAATCAGGCAGCGTATCCGCCTCTCCATTTAGGAAATCGGCTTAATCGATGGTGTAATTCAATAAGCACACAACCTCCCAACCCACCCCCCTACCCCCCACACCCCATCGTACATCCTCCCATCCCCCCCTCCACCCCACCCCAACTCTCCAGTCCAGCCACCCCCACCCACCCCCATACCATCCCCACGGCCATTTTCTGTTGCTTTATTCTCCTATCTTTGCCCTCTGGTTTCTCAAGGAGTCGTCCCGCTGTCAGAAAGTTTCGTCCCCCTCCCCTCTCCTCCCCCTTCCCCCCGCACCCCATCTGAGAGATTAAATTCAAAACCCTCTCTCTCTCTCTTGTCTATAACCGGGACCAGTTGGAGGATTTTTCCCTGGACGTTTTCGCAGGGTTGGTTGGTTGGTGGATTTCGTTCCGTTTAATGTTTTTTTTGTTTGTTTTTTTATGTTTGCATGCATGATCCGAGTTCACTGTTAGGCTAAATATAGTAGGTGTGTTTGGGGGTCATGCATGGTGGTATTTGCTACGTAGAGAGAGAGAGAGAGAGAGAGAGAGAGAGAGAGAGAGAGGCCGTGGTGGGAGGAAAGTAGTAAGAGTAGGAAGAGGACTGGAGGAACTAGGAGAGAATGGATGGATGGATGGAAAGGGGAAAGGTGAGCGAACGATATGGAACCACCAGTGTGATGAAAACCTCTGGCTAACACAGCGTGGCAAATGTTGACGGATGGCCTTTCCTTCTTCCCCTCCCCCTCACCACCACCACCACCACTTTCCCCATCCTCCCCTCCCCTTCCCCCTCTCTCCCCTCCCCTCCCCTTACCCTCCACAAACTAATTATCTGGCTGCTCTGAGGAGGAAGGAGGGGGCAGGGGGGGGGGGGTAGGGAAGGGTGAATTAGTTGATGATATGTGGATGGTAAAGGAGGGAGGGAAGGAGGGCAAGGGGAGGTTAAATTGGGCTGTTAGTGAGGGTGGTTGAGGTGGTTAGTGGCTGTGGTGGTTGTTTGGGGTGGTTTATGGTAGTTGATGATGCGTTTGTTGTGGCTAATAATAATGATAATAATACGGTTGTTGTTGTTATTGTTGTGGGTGCTGTTGTTATTTTTGGGTTTGTGTCTGTTGTCAATACTGCTTCTGCTACTGTCTTTATTATGTTGTAACCTGCCAGACTCTATTTTAAGATTATTATTATTATTGATACTGTTACTGCTCCTATACTTCTACTATTATTGCTGTTTTTATATCAGCTATTCCTGACGCTATGATTTCTTATGTATTTTACTATTTTCTATACTACTTTCAACTTTGTCTGTGCTGTTTTTACTCTTATTACAAAATATTCTCTATAATGTTGATGGTATTGCTAGTTATTATTCCTGTTATTGCTTTCTGTACTTCTGTTGCCATAGTTTCTTCTTCTGTTTCCACATTACTACTCTATTTGCTGCTATACTCTTACTCGTATACTCGTGTTTTAGCTGTTCTTTTTTATGTTATTGCTCTTATTTTTTGACCTACTGTAGTGATCTTTTCTATTGTCAGAAATATTAATGCACTTATAGGTGTGTGTGTGTGTGTGTGTGTGTGTGTGTGTGTGTGTGTGTGTGTGTGTCAGGTTGCCTCATAATTGTGCTTTTTTTTTTTAGCCAAGATCTAGTACAGTTATGGTTAATAATCCTGCAACACCTTCCAATGAGATGGCTTCGAAAAATGATCGAAACTATATAGCTGTGGATCTCTGCAATATTGGTTCATAAGATTCAATCAAATGGCTCGCTTTTATTCACCAGGTTACAGGACTATTGACCATGACTGAAACATCTGCACATTGAACCTAAAGCCAAGTATTGTATCATGCAGGATTAAAATCTGGCTCCGACTCTGACCTTCCACACCAAACCACGATCAGAGGCCGCCAATAGAGGGTAATTACATGTGTGTGTGTGTGTGGTTGTAGTCATTTAGATTCTCATGGGTTCCTCCTACCCGTGTGTAATGTTGCCTGCCTATTGATTGATGCTACACGGCACAATTAATAAAAATAAAATAAAACATAAAATAAAAAACGCCTGTCCCACCGGCACTATCAGGATGGAGACGATCACACCGTACAAAGTAAAGAAATATGAACACTTAATTCCATCCAGATATAGAAACTTCGTCCACCGATTGTGAGAAAAGGAAGTGGTGGTATTTCACTTATTGACTTGAATTGTTTCGTTAGGCAAAGTTTATATATCCCATAGAAGCAAGAACTGTCCTGAAGCTCTTGTCAACACGTCAAGGGGATGGTATACTTTTGGTGCATTGGAGTGCTTCGATTCCCCCTAAAGCATGCTAGGAAACACGACCAGAACAACAAACATGACTGTGGTCTGTCGCCTGGAGTAGCTTAGAGGAATCAGTTACTCCAGATTTACCAGCACTGTATTTTCACCTTAATTAACGTTGCCTGGTCCACTAATTTATGATTTATTAATTATCCCTCCGGTAATTATTTTCAATTTCAATTACGATTGTTACCGACCATTATTATGATTTATTAATACGATTTATTGTTGAAGATAATTGGAGTAAGTTAAGATTAGGACTATATTCATTGAATATTTACAGCTTTACGACTACAGAAGTTATTTAATAATAATATCCCAACACATACATACTATTATTCGAGATATAATAATATTATTTCGTGAAAGTAAAATTAAGACTAATTTGACTGTATAATTACAGCTGTACGATGACGGAAAGTATTTTTTATTTATAATATTATCGAAACACATACATTCTATCATTCGAGATATGAGGATATTGATTTGTAAAATATTCTTACACTTAAAATGAAGTATAGGGCATCCTGAAAAGATAAACTGACTTGCGTCCTGACAGGGTAATGCAATTCAAGGCTACATAACATAGATTCTATTGGTACCCCAAACAATATGCATTTTCTTTTCGGAGGATGTTGAGAGAAAATGTCACCGTTTGCGAAATATTAAGGATGACTTAATAAATACATGCTTATACCGTTTCAACCATGGAGGTATAATCTAAGAGGAGGCGGCATGACGTCACAGAAGTGAAGCCAATTTTCTATTGGTCGGCTGTCCTCCCTACCCCCCATTGACTCAAAACAAACCTCAGCTCATCACGTCGGACCATCAATTTCACCAACATTCTTTGCCATTGTTTAAGATAATGCGGGCGTGTTCAGCATATGGGTGTACCCAGAGAGACAGAAGTCTTTCTACTACATTTCATATGTATGTTAAGAAAGTCATATAGAAAAATATACGACAGAAATTGACAAATCAACGAAGTGAATTTCATCACCTTCCTCGCACACCGCGACACGTACCCATGTCCTGTAGAATATTAATACTGTCCACATAAACACTGTAAAGCCAAGGCTATTATAGTGTTGTGATATTAACTATTAATGTATAACCTGACGTATATATAGCATTGACAGGGTTATAAAAGATAAACTGGCTCCATGGGGGGACCTATTTGTGCCTAAGTTAGGGTTGGCCTGAAGGATAACTCGAGTGTTGAGAGATTGTATTATGAATGTTTTAGCATCAATGTATATTAAAAATTGCAACTTTCAAAACTTCAAAAACGCTAATTTATGCAAATTTATACAATTTTTAACGATTTTACTATAAAATGTGGCATCTTCACTACTCCCCAGAGATACAAGAGACATTGCCCTTTATATTTGGCAGAGAGATAGGTAGGTAAGATGTGGGTGGTAGGTAGGTAAAATGTGGGTGGTAGGTAGTTAAGATGTGGGTGGTAGGTAGGTAGTGAAGATGTCAATAATTATTTGGGTGGGTGGCGTGGGGTGGGAGTGCGGGCGTGGGGTGGGTGTGTTTGCGGGGGCGTGGGGTGGGGGTGGGGCGGGGTGAGCGAAGCGAGCAGCGCCGCAGGCAAAAGCACCCACGGCGTAGCCGTGGCTGACGAAGCCAGTGCTTGTATAAAAAAAAAAAAAAAAAAAAAAATTATATAATTTTTTTTTTATAAAAAAAAAATTATATAAAAAAAAAATATATAAAAAAAATTATGTAAAAAAATTTTATGTAAAAAAATTTTATATAAAAAAAAAATTATATAAAAAATTTTTATATAAAAAAAATTTATATAATTTTTTTTTTATATAAAACAAATTTATATAAAAAAAATTATATAATTTTTTTTTTATATAAAAAAAAAATTTATATAAAAAAAATTTATATAAATTTTTTTTATAAAAAAAAAAATTATACCAGATTCACGTGTGGTCAACTGTACTTGTTGTTATTTCTATGTAACGTTATAATACGGTCTGTGGGTTGGTATGTAAGCTATCACCTTCTCTTTTACTATACTTTTTGCATAAACTAAACTATTCATTCATTAATCCATTCATTCTTTCATTCATACTCCTAGGAAAAGTTTGCGAGAAGAGGTAATGCTCTAGCTGGAAACAGCGATATTTCATGGGTTTATGTACTTTTGATAATATACAGAATTGGATAATTTTATGTAGTTATCATATATGGAACAAATTCAAGTCTCTTTCTGGCTATGATTATAGGATATATGAGAAAATAAGACCATAATTATAATGGGAGTAAGGCGGGCGAGGCAATGTTTTGAGTCAATGGGGGGTAGGGTAATAGGCTCCGCCCCTTGCTTCACTTTGGGTGTACAGGACGAGCGGCTCATGCATGCCGCCTCCTCTTAGATTATACCTCCATGGTTTCAACCGCCTTTTTTTTTTTTTTTTTTTTTTTTTTTTGCTGACTAAAATGTAATAATCCTTTATGGTAATTTGTTGGGTCTTCATTGACTGCATATTCCTGTTATCTTTGGTGTTGGCGTCAATTACTGAGCAAAATATAAACTGCGCGAACATAGTCGCTTGAGATTAAACTAACACGGCTTAAAGTCAATAAAATGCCACAATATCACTAATATATAAGTACAGTGTATTTGACATACATTATATAATGATACTACTGATTGTTACATGATGGGACATATGTTACCTTCTTGTTCACACATATATAATATAACATTAAGTAGTGTGTAAGGTCAGCACGTGATGAGGTGACATCCACCAACACTGTTTTACATCAGTAGTTTCAGATTATTCAAATATATCCTTCAATATATATATATATATATATATATATATATATATATATATATATATATATATATATATATATATATATATATATGATGCGTAAGGGGAAATTATAGTCATATTAAAATGCAGTATTTTCACAAGTTGAACTTGGAGAAAATCGATGTCATATCACGACATCATTGTTTTTTTGGGAATCAAAATAATTAAGTTAATGTTAGAGGCAAGTTAATCCTATTTTCTGCAGTATAGTAATATAGAAAATGTATTATTTTATTGACGTCCAGGGAAGACTAGTGCAAATAGGAGGTGCTGTATTAAAGGATTATTGATGTTACGTGGAAGAGCAGTTCGTGTTACAACTGGGGACAGAAAATATTGGATGACTGGATTACAACACTTTACCCTCGTGAGGTGAGAATGTGTTCGTTTGCTTCTTTTTGTTATAATAGATATCTTAATAATATATGTCATTTATTATTATTATTATAACACATGGTTATTAAAATTAAATTAAGCTTGAAAAATTAATGTAGGTTTTGGTATTTACTCAGAATGATGAATATTAATAATAGTATTTTAGAATTCCGTCGATAGAAATCTATAACTTCTTGATTAACTTTAAGTGCATTAGTAACGTAATCAAATTGACAATGCATGGAAAATTATGTCTAAAGAATACAAATAAACTCCCATTACCTCAACCAGGCCGCTGCTCTAAAATATACAAATACATTCAATACAAATAAATGCAGACATGAAAATAAATTAGAACTTAACAATGTTCCATCAATTCGAGCTTTTGTAAACTGAAGCTCATGACACTGTGACTGTTTCGTTGACGTTGCTTCATGTTACATAAAAAAAAAATTCTTAGCAACAGATGGCAATATTGACGACTTTTGACGTTTGTATTCAGATTATATAAAAGGCCATGTTTTTGTTGTAGACGGAAGCATTCGTATAGATTAAAGGCTAGAAACTATTTTGCTTTACCCTATGATAAAAAATATATATATAAAATCGTCTGTGTTAGTTTGAAGAAGTATGCAAAAGGTGCCAGACTTTGTTTAAAGGTTACCGTTGTACTACTACTATGTGATGCAAAGATGATAAATATATTATCCCTAAAGTTACCTATGATTAAGGACTGAAATTGGTAAGAATACTAAGGCACCAGATTATAAATGTTTGCTCAGAATACGCACTTGGGAGCGAAGCCCAATTTTATACATTTTAGTTTATATATAACATTTTATATTTTACTATGTATATAACATGTTCAAACCGAGACTGTCTCTGTATTTTTTTTCTCTCTGCTTTCTTATACGTTTCGTGTTTTGTTCTGTTGCATATTGAAAACTTAGTTGCCAAATACTGTCATCAGGTCACATGCTGTAGCCTCTACCTATCAAAATGTAAGGTAATTCATGTATACCAAATTAAACACAAATATCCTATATCCTCGAGCACCACTGACCCTTCTTTTTTTATCGTGTTCGTACACAATTGATGTTTATTTCTGTTTATTTTATATTTTTTTACATTCTTCCATGTATGACCTAAAAATTCTCACGTTCATCTCGTTTCCTGTACGGTAGGATATATATTTCTTGATCATATCTTATAATTATCTACTTGTATCCATTTATTGTTGTACACACACAATTATCTGTATGTGTTTCGTAACGTTTCCTTCATTGCCATTCTTCCTTCTTACTCAGACCGCTACTCCATTTCTCTCTCTCTCTCTCTCTCTCTCTCTCTCTCTCTCTCTCTCTCTCTCTCTCTCTCTCTCTCTCTCTCTTCTATATTCACACATCTTCATTCGTTATTTTTTGCACTTTTCCCTTTCTTCCTCTTTACTTAGACCACTTCTCCACTTCTCTCCCTCCTTTACTCACACTTCCTCCATTTTCTCTCCATCCGTTACTCACACTTCTCCCCTTCTTCCTCTTTACTCACACTTCCTCCATTTTCCTTCCGTTACTCACACTTCTCCCTTTCTTCCTCAGATCTCGTAATTTCTCTTTCTCATATCTCCCATTTCTCCTTTCACAATCACACACTACTCCCCAACTCCCTCAAATCCCTTCTCCCCCCTTTTTCACGCCCGTATCTTTCCCTCCCTCCCTCCCTTTCCCCTCTCCCTATTATGAGTAAATAGCTGACTTTTACCCCCGCATAAAATCCCTCCCCCCCCCCCCCCCCCCCCAATTCACCTTCCAAAAATATCTCTCCTGCGTCCCCCTATTCTTCCCTCACCTCACCACCTCTCAACTATGTAATAGACCTTTTCTCATTGTCCTTTTCTTCCTCTCTGTTGGCCAATATATTGCTTGCCTTCCTTTCCCTTATATATTGCTTGCTTTCCTTTCCCTTCCCTATCATATCCTTTCCTTTCTCATCTCTCTCCTCTCCCTCTCGTTTCCTTTTCCTTTTCCTTCCCTTCCCTTTCTCATTCCTTTCCTTTCCTTTCCTTTCTTATTCCATTCCATTTCTCATTCATTTCCTTTCTTTTCCTTTCTTCTTAGAATACAATACCGGTATCTACTCCGTCCCTCCATCCCCTCACCCTCTCCTACTCCCACTCCCCACTCCCCACTCCCGCTCCCCCATAGCGTGCGAGCGGCAGGTAAGTTGGTCAGTCGCTCACCTGGCCTCGCCCCTTCCACCACTCTCCCTCCACCACTCTCTCCACCACTCTCACTCCACCCCTCACCATCCTGCAAGTGAGTCGTTGTCCTCTTTCACTCTCACTTTCTCTCCTCCATCCTCTTTTGTCTCTATGTGTGTGTCAGTTCTCCCTCTCATTCCGTTTATCTCCCGCTACTAATGTCTCCCATCAATATATCCCAAATAACAACAGACACACACTCTCTCTCTCTCACCACCATGCACTGTGTCTCCCCAACTTCACTCTCTCCCGTAACCACCACTGTCTCCCAACACCAATCTCTCCCCCAATACCACTCTCTCACAACACCATTTTTCTCTCCCATCATCATCCTCCTCATCATCACTTTCTCCACCATCATCACCACTCCCTCCCAACACCACTTTTCTGTCCTAACTCCCTAACTATCTCCCTTCTGTATACCGTTGTGTTCTGATAAACCCGTCCTCACGTTTTCCTTCAACCATTCCTTATTAGCACAGGGAAGGAACACCCGGACTGATGCACAGGTATATAATAATGCTTCTCGTCTCGTGCCTATTGTATATATATATAACCGGAGTTTGAGAATATATTTATAGTCATTACACTTAGTTTGGGTGGGGATGAGTATGTAGTGCCTTCCTGTAGGTTATAGTATTATGTTTGAGACCAAGTTTATAGGTGGGAATTATTTTCATTTCCTTGTTCCTTTAATTAAATTTCCTCTCTGTGTAAACTAACTTGCATTGCTTAACCTCGTGAAAATCAGTCACTCTTGTACATCTCTCCATCACCAACTTCTCTCTTCCACACTCCTCCTCCTCCTCCTCCTCCTGTTCTCTTCTCATTCACATCTTACTATCTCCATCTCTTCCTTACTTCTGAATGTCGTCTTGTCTTTCGTCGCCATCCTCATTCATTGCATTTGTACCAATAACAAATACAATGGTTGGTAGGAAACGTTATATCAACACGTATTCTAGGAGTCGAGAAACGTTTCGCCACTCACCACTATCTTGTTTACATTAGTCACACACAGTTCAGGCCAGACAGTCGCCTCAGTACGAACCAGGGGGAGGGGGGAAGAGGGGAGGGGGATTTGGGGGAGTACAGTTTAAGGGAAGGATATAGTGTTGGTAAATCCGGAGCTAATTATTCCTCCAAACTATTCCAAGCAACAGGACACCATTTTTTTATCTTCATCTGGTCCTGTTTCCTGGCATAGTTTGGAGAAATCATGGGACTCCAATGTAACAAAAAAGTATTACCCCCTTAAAGAAATATACTGTCTCAATTTTCTGACAACTGTTATGTCTACAAAACGTCCTCGAATCAATCTTCTGGTGTTTGTACCGAGAAACGTTTGACATTTCGATCGTGAGTTGTCTCGTATGTATGTACGCCAGAATTCTTTATACATGACGCCGCCACAACTCGAGTTACTTGTGTTGGGTGATGTTGGGTGGGAATATCGATATCTTTAGGTACAGATGGCTCTTTGTTCATTCGTGGTAGTATGCTATCTTAGGCCTAATGTCAATATATTGCACCGTAATGATGAATGTCTGTGAGTTCATAATTTTTCTATCTTCACTAAGTGTTCCAAGTTTTGTTAAGGTTAGAATATTGTGTGGGTGTATGTATAGTTGCAAAAAAAGGTATTGCGACAACTATTCAAACAACATTAAATATATTAATGTCCATAGTTGTTTGTAGGGATTATAAGTATGTATTACAGAAGGATATGTATATTTCCTTCTGTTATACATGCATATTGTCCCTACAAATAGTTGTGGATATTACTATGGTTAAGGTTCTATCAAGATTTGTCGCAATACCTTTTTTGGCAACTGTACAATAGGACCTACGGTACCTTCGAACTTATCAGGCTACATATTCACCAGGTTCAATATAATACTACTACCAGGTCATATGGTATACTTATCAGAATGAAATAAATGTATACCAATATGATTCAGTATAACAAACTGTTCTCATAAACCATAGGCGTGTATAAAAGGTGTATGAGAGAAAGTGTGGATCAAGAATGAGTGAGGTATGATTTATGAATGATTGGCAGAAGTGAATGAGATTAGCAAGGAGTGTGTGCATGTTTGGGCTGAGCTCCCCGTTATAACTTGAAGGTTTATGTTATAGGATGGCTTCTTTCACCAAGAGTAAATGAACGGACTTTTGTTGTGGATGTAAAAAGTTGTGTGTAGGAACTGAGAATTTTATAAAGTGCTTGAAACGGGGAGTCAATACGAGTGTGACCCATTTTTCTTGGTGTTGCGTCACTCTGTCCATCGAATACAAGGGAACTGAGGTATTGATGATGATAGGTATTAATATGTTAAAAGGTTCTTTAGTCTAGCTTGGTCATGAATAATACTCTATACAGATTATAGTCTGCTTAATTGGCTAAGTATATTTCTTAGGCTTTGTTGCTACGAACTCTTATAATGGTGGTGGTCGTAGACTTCTTATTCCATAAATCATGAAAACTATTGTTGATCTCCAAGTATTGTTTTCATATCCAGCTTCGTGATATTCATATACCGAGTTGTTTTTCCTCGAAGGGACGCTACTTTATTTACTCAGGCGACTATGCAACTACACCACCAAGGTTACTGGAGGCGTGCACTGTGTGTCTGGCTCAATAGTGTTGCATGAGAGAGAGAGAGAGAGAGAGAGAGAGAGAGAGAGAGGGGGGGGTTTGCGTGTGATATTATACGACATATACGGAAACAAAAGTTCTATCTCGCCATTCCATAGATTTATTTGCATTATTACGTAAATATTGTTGGGTTCACAAGTCAATACTGGAAGCGTAATATCTATATAAGTCACATTGAAGGTCAGTCGTTCCTCTTATTCTCATGCCAGGCCGCTTCAATATACCGTAAGTTTTGACATAACAATTATATCACTGTACAATTGTTGAGAGTATTTATTTTCACAAACTCAAAACCACAAAAAGTCTCTCCTTCAAAATATACAAATTCAGTATATTGATAAATTCATGAAAGGCTAGAACAAAATATATATCAAGAGTCTGCACACCCAACTACATAATTCCCAAACACCACTTTTGTTTTTTATTTGAGTGTGTGGTGGTGGTGTGACTTGGTATATTGACGCATCACCGCTTATCTTGAGTATAAGGTCAAACTGATTTCATTCTCTTGTCCCTTTCTTTTTCTTTTTCCTCTCCATTCTTGATCCTCTCTCTTTCCATCCTTTCCATCCTCCTTGTGTTCCCAGTATCTCTCTCTTTCTCTTGTCCATTTCTGTGTGTGTGTGTGTGTGTGTGTGTGTGTGTGTGTGTGTGTGTGTGTGTGTGTGTGTGTGTGTGTGTGTGTAAGGATAACAGTCACGTATAATACTTGGCACACTATAAGGAACAATAATTATCCCCGTATAATTTGCTTTAATAGTTTCTATAATTATGATAAACCCTTACTACGCTGCATTTAACACATAATTATTAAACGCCGAGCCAAACACTGACCCCATTTTGCAGGTCATTAGCGTCACCATTTTGCAGATCGTGGTGACCTTATTTCACAGGTCGCAGTGTCCGCTATATAGAGGTAACGGAGGCCTCAAAGTACAATTTGTGGTGTCCGTTTTTTGCAGGTCGTGGTGTCTGTATTTGTCATGTTTTTGTGTCCGTATTTTTCTGTTTTTTGTGTCATTATTTTTCAGGTTCTCTTCTCATGGAGAGAGGACTGAGCTGGTAGAGAGTTGGGTCTAAATCAATTATTGTTTGCTGATGATACGGCGTTAGTGGTAGAGTCAGAAGAGGAACTGAGTATGTTAGTGCAGGCATTTGGAAGGGAGTGCAGGAGAAGGAAACAGAGTGAACGTGGCAATCAGCAAAGTAATGAGAAGTAGGAGGAGAGCAGAGGGTAGAAGGATGAATATAATACTAGATGGTGAAATATTGGAGGAGGTGGAGTGATTTAATTAAGTATTTGGGGTCAAAGGTGACGGTGGATAGCAAAATAGAGGCATGTAAAATCTAGAGTAAATGAGGTAGGAAAGATGCTAGGAGGAATGAATAGGATGTTTGGCTGTAAGTAACTTAGAATTGATGTAAAGAGGAAGTTGTACGAAGGGATAACAGTACCTACTGCACTGTTTGGAGTGGAAACATGGAATATGGGAAAAAGTGAGAAGAGAAGGTTGAATGCATAGTAGAGATGAGATGTCTGAGAAGCATGTGGGGTGTAACTCGGGCCTTGCTATGGATGCAACCAGCTGTACTCCTTGTAGTCCCATAAGGAGATGCGGCTGTACGATAGGAGTGCTCCTTCCTCCAACAGGGATTGGGGGGTTGAGAAGTGGAGTGCATATGTGTGTGTGTCTAGGGGGGGGGGGGTTACTTTTGGGCATTTTGTTTGGGAGGGTGTGTGACGTGACGGGAATACCTCCAGCGTCGAGATGAACGCCTGCAATAGCTATGTATTTCTCAGGGTTTTGTGTCCGTATTTCTCAGGGTTTTGTGTCCGTATTTCTCAGGGTTTTGTGTGTCCTGTGTGGTGGTTAACTCTATTCAATTAGGGACAGTGAGGTGTGGTGGCCGTAATAGACAGGTCTGATGTCCGTAATTCTGAGGGGCGAGAGCGATATAAGCGAGGTCAATGTGTGTGTTTGTGTGTGTGGGGGGGGAGGGGTGTGTGTGTGTGTGTGTGTTGGCGTATGTGTATTGTTTGTAGCGGGTATGTGTGTTTGTGTGTTGTGGTCAAGTATGTTGTGTGTGTGTGTGTGTGTGTGTGTGTGTGTGTGTGTGTGTGTGTGTGTGTGTGTGTGTGTGTAACAAGAACAGAGAAAGGAAATGTAGCGTAAAAGAAAATGTTGAAGATGGAAGGAAGAGAGAATAAAAAGAGAAATAAGTAAACAGAGAAAAGATGAAAACAGAAAGGAATAGAAGAGGAAGACGTGAATAATGTGGAAGAAAGAAATAAGCAATGACTATGGTTAAAAAGTAAAGAGAGAGAGAGAGAGAGAGAGAGAGAGAGAGAGAGAGAGAGAGAGAGAGAGAGAGAGAGAGAGAGAGAGAGAGAGTACATCAGCTGTTGGTTAGATCAATATCATGAGTCAGTGTTGGTTGCAAGGAGGTTGTTGTTCAGTCTGGTGTTCTTGTTATTGATCGTTATTGCAACATTTTATACACATATATATATCGTACCTCACCAGTCATATATATTTTTTTAAGTCTCTGCTTTCCTTTGTACAAGTGATCGAGTTTGTAGTATGTAATTATATTCTCTTTGTCGGTTTATAATACAGTAGCTACGAATTCCAAACCTAGCTTGTATGTACAGTTGCATGTTAAACTTCCTTACCACTTACTCATTTCTAATCTCTAAATTTCTAAAATTTAGGTAGGTAGGTAGGTAAGTTAGTAGTTTGATAGGTAGGCAGATAGATAGGTAGATTGTAGTTAAATAGGTAACGTAATAGTTAGGTAGATTTGCAGATAGGTACAGCAGGAAGATTAGTCGTCAGGTAGGTAGGTTAGTAGTTAGGTAGGTAGGTAGGCAGATAGGTAGGTAGGCAGATAGGTAGGTCAGTGGTGAGGCAGGCAGGAAGGAGAGAGAAGTCATTATTAGGCAGACAAAAGTAAATCAATGCGAGAGAGAGAGATTCAGAGTTAGCGTGTGTGTGTGTGTGTGTGTGTGTGTGTTTATGTGATTGTGTTTGCGTATTTGTTTATGTTTGTGTGTCTGTTTTGCGTATATGTTTGTGTGTGTGTATATGTGTACTTGCATTTGTATAAGTATGTGTGTGTGTGTGTGTGTGTGCTTGTGTGTGTATATCTCAGACGTTGAATAGGTGAGTGATTGCGAGTACGTGCAGGTGTGTGTGTGTGTGTGTGTGTGTGTGTGTGTGTGTGTGTGTGTGTGTGTGTGTGTGTGTGTGTGTGTGCGTGCGTGTGTGCGTATGTTAGTTGCGTGTGCGTGTGTATGAGACTGCATGACACCAAAGAATAAAAACGACTATAAAATCGGGTATGCTGTGTTGGCGTTTGGTGGTGTTGTTGAACTAAAACCATTTACAGGAAACCATAAAAATACACATGCACGATATCATCATAGTTTGTTTATATATGTATTTTTGTATATGTATAAGATATTTTGTTTATATATGTATTTTTGTATATGTATATGATATTTTGTTTATATATGTATTTTTGTATATGTATATGATATTTTGTTTATATATGTATTTTTGTATATGTATAGGATATTTTGTTTATATATGTATTTCGTTTTCATTTCTGGTTAGTTTAGTCTGGCAGTCTGAAATATCGTCTATGTGTTTACTATCGTTTTTATTTGCTTGCGTTTTGCTGTTGGTGTCCATGAACTGTCTGTATGTGTGTATTTTGGTAGGGGGTCAAGTTGTGTGTGTGTGCATGTGTGTGTGGGGGTGGGTGGGTGGGTGGGTGTATGTGTGGGTGTGTGTGTGTGTGGGTGGGTGGGTGAGTGTATGTGTGGGTGTGTGTGTTTGTGTGAATTTGATAGGGGGTCAAGTTATGTGTGTGTGTGTGTGTCTGTGGTGTGTGTGTGTGTGTGTGTGTGTTATCGATTATCTACCTGTTCTATTTATTACCTGAGTTCTGTGCCTTCTCCCTCTCGCTCTTCTTCTTTTTTCCTTTCCATGTCTACTTCCTCCATTCTTCTTTTCTCCATTTTCCTTTCATACTTGAGTCTACTTTTACCAGATAATTCCCTTGTTTTCTATTCCCTCCATTTCCTGTTCGTGTCATCTATCATTCTGTCTATTTTTCTACTTTCATTTCTTTCTTTCCTTCTTTTCTTCATTCTCTTCTTATCACTTCCTACTTCATCCATCATCATTTCCCCTCGACCAATTATTATCAGTTTTTCTCTATTCCCCCTTCCCTTCCCAGTTACTTTTTCTTCTTACGTAACCCTCCTCCTCCTCCTCCTTCTCCTCCTTCCTCTCTCCCTCCTCCTCCTCCTCCTCCTCCTCCTCCTCCTCCTCCTCCTCCTCCTCCTCCTCCTCCTCCTCCTCCTCCTCCTCATCCTCCTCCTCCTCATCTTACACTTCTTACGGGGGTAGTACAGTGTTGATTCCTCCAATCTATTCCAAGTATCAGACCACCTTTGTTTTTGCTAATCTGGTCCTGTTTTCTGGTGTACTTTGGAAGAATCATCAACTGCCTTCCAACTCACTAAAACGAGAATAAATAACCTTCCCTTAATTACCATACCACATGTACTGTAGGTCACCTCAGGCTGTAAGATCACTGACTTATTTTATTATGTAAAAACATGGATTTTTTTTTCTTATTTACGGTATCTTATTGGTTGTGTAACTCTTGGAATCATTGCTGGTTGGAAAGGTCAACTCCTGTGTTGCCCTGACATTTACACACAGTTACTGACCTAGTTTCTCCAGGTGTTTCTCGTGTCCTCTTGTTGCTTACCTGTTTTGACTTTCATATATTATTATTACCACTTTTGCCTGTTTGTTACCACGATATAACAAAGGGTAGAGAACACATTCATGCTGTGTGACAAAACTGAGTAACGACATCCTGTAGAAGGTAAAGACGCCTTACTGATTATTTCTCCTGCACCTCTTCATGCAATTAACTTGTTATTAAACACACATATAGTTTCTGTCTTTCTGAGGAGATTAAAATAATAAATTATTTTATAAATAATAAAATACCTAAGTGGGACTACTATAGTGCCTTTCAGAATGATGATGTACTTTATACATATAAGTCCAGGCAGTTTATTTACACACCCTCAGTAAAGGTGTCCTTGTACTAAATAACTAGTGTGATGTTCGTTGTAATAAAACTTAGGTATCACCCATAAACGTTGGAAATTGTCCATATAGTAAACTTACTCCATATGAAGCAACAATAATAATTCATTCTCTCTTTCCACAGACCTTCCCCTCCAAGGCCAAGGCTCCTTCCCCACTCCCTAGAAATATTGTGAATCTACGCCTGAAATTCTCCGAGATGATGAAGCCATCTTAGTCTCCACCTTCAAGAAGACCTGAGATAAATCACTAATCAACCATACAACAACAACAACAACAAAACTAGAGAATTTCTTCGATACATAGATCAGGATAATTCCATTGAATCGACCACTCGATCAAGAATGAAGCTCTGAGAATGGATAAGTCTTCAGATTAAGGTCAAGGCAGTGAGTCAGAATCGGGTATCTATTAGCCAGACATGAGTAGGGTTCGGCCAGTGAGGAGTGGTCACGACACACTCACCCCAAATGTTGGGTTTGGTGCTGTCGTGTCCCTAACCTCACCCTTACTCACTGATGCTGAGACTATGGCTTCTGATACTTCAATCCCAGAAATGATGGCAGATGAAGATTTTACCCATGATGCTTTAATACCTGATTCTTTGGTAACTAATACTTCGAACCGTGACGCAAAGGTTCCTAAATCTACACCTCGAGGTACAGTCAGTGAAGGATCCACCAGAGATGCAGCTTCCAATCCCACAAACTCCACTACAAATCACTACAGCCGTCCACGGATGCCAAAATCTCAGACGACTTTGTTTGAGAATAATCCTTCCTTACCCGGTACTGATTATTCTACGACCACATCCCTCATGCCCAACAGCACCTCCATGCCCACCTTCCTGCTCACACCCAGCTCCACTGTCCGCCCCAGACCCACCAGGAGACCACCATTATATTCTGATCACCACACCGTGCCACCCGATGCATCCAATCATGTCCCAGCTGTACCCCGTCCACCTTCTGCTGCTGCTGCTACATCTTACGACCATCACACACCATTGCCTCCTCCACGTGCTGCTCCCTCCCCAAGCACACCACTGTCTCTTCTTTCGCCTTCCTCACCGCAGTTTTACCTCGACCACACACCTGCCACATCCTTGCCACACCTCTCTCCAACCACTCCACAGTCTTACAATAACCACATCTCGGACACACCAGGGTTTCAATCCGTCCTCTCCCCAACCTCGTGTCAGTCTGATAAGGGTCACAGCCCAAACACATCTACGTTTCAGTTGTCCATCTCCTCAACCACACCACTGACGAACACATGTAACACCCCAACCACAGCCAGTGCACATTCATTCCCAACTTCACCGCAATCTTCCCACTCCCCAAACACCACAACTTTACCACACCTGTCCCCAACCACTCCCCAGTCACACCCCTCTCACTCACCTGTCACACCGCAGACATATTCCAGCCACACCACACATAGTAATCCCATGAGCCACACCAGTGATGGAATCCCTAATGACTCTGCCAGTGGACCGATACTCAATATACTTAGTCCAAATGTTGTAGATCTGACCAACACGAGAGAGAAAGAATCCTCACTGTTACCTTCTCCTTCCTTCCCTACACCTTCACCTTCATTCCTAACAGAGGATGGAACTGAAGTACGAGTGGAAGATTTGATCCACCTTGGAAGCGGTGAAGGAACTCGAGTTAGGGAAGGAAGATCAGGGAGTAGAAAGGGGAGGATTAGAGCCGCTAAACCACAAAATATAGAAAAGAAAAGAAATCGCGAAAAGAGAACAGACAAAACCTTAGGAAGGGAAACATCCAAAGGTGAGATTCTTGAAGATGCGAATGTACGCCGGAAAAACTCTGATGATAGATTATACTCCAAGGAAAGAGACTTGGAAGCGTGTTGGACTCACCTTCTCTCCCCTCACTTTCTCTCACCTCCTCCCTCTCCGACCTCATCAATCAGTGGGTTAACGAAGAACGATAAATCAGACCTAAACACTGAAGGCTGCGTTGAACCAGAATGCAAGAGAGAAGTTTTTAAAAACATCTTGTATGACGAAGGTTCAGACGAGACTGATGACTGCGGGAGGCTCTTGAAGAAGGAGAAGAAAGAACGGAAACGATTGAAGAAGCAACAGAAGCGTCTTAAAAAGGCCCAACAAGCCCAGTCCAGGGAACCAAATGGACCAATACACAAAGACAACCAAGCAACAACTAAGAAGAAAAGACGCCGAAAACACCGTCATGGCGAACGACCAACTCCACTCGACCTTCTTTCGGACGAACACGACCACGGAAACACTCGGGACGACCCCACACCACCATGCTTCCGTCGCCTCAACCTTCCCATGATTGATGACGACCCTGGCCACGACTACCGCCTCCCAGACCCATCCTCCACTCCATCCTCCACTTCCTCATCTTCCTCATCATCCTCGTCTTCTTCGGGTTCCAGTTCGTCCCTTTCCTTCGACCTTGATATTCTAGGTGAGTTGAAGATAGAATTTCCAAACACACAATAAGATCGTGAGATTTTAACTCATTACCTTGAGAGTAATAGGAACAATAAACTTAGTATGTATTTTTGTATTCAAGATATTGATGGAAAATAACCTCCTTTACATTGATGTGACCATCGGAGAGTTGTTTTCCTTTATGTCTTGCTGTAAGGATCACTGTTGGAAAGAAACCATCACTTCGTGATCTCATCTTCCCTCAGCCTTTATTCGAAAATTATATCGCTGGGGTCGGAGAGAGCTCCAGATTATTTTCAAATATATTCACTTACTTATTATTATCATATATTCTTTTATTGTAACGGAAGGATACCAGAGTTTTTATTCTGTGCTTGAAGAAGAACTCTCACGCAACTTTTCAAATTGATGCTAACAAAAGCAGCACCTTAAGAAGATATTTTAAATAAAGCATGACGAAACAATAATCAGAGATAGTAAAACTAGATATATAAATGTGGGTTGACAATACCTTAGACTTTATTTGGCTAGGACCCAATTTTCCTAATTAAAACACGCCTGCCTTACAATTGCATTTTCCCCAACATCAGTTTGATTAAATCATCGGACAGACAGCGAAACTGAAACCCCAATTAAATAATTATTTAACGTAAAGCGTGAATATTAGAAACAGAAGCGTGACTAAAAATGTCTGAATGTATATTTAGACTGGAAGGATTAACTGGAAAGTTGTGATTAACTTTATGACATACCAACAACACGGCACTCTCAAATTACGGTCCCTCTTGCTATTCACACACAACACATGCACACGTCAACAAATGTACAAGGCAGGCAGTGACCAAAGTTTGTGAGCAGTCCCGGCTTTCATTATGCTTAAATTTCCCCAATATTTTTGCAAGAATCTACACAATCACTATTTATATATAGGTGGTGGATTGGTGGTCATTTAAAGGTGTGGCCGAAAGGGACCTCTGCATTAATTTATCACATGGTTTTGCTTTGGTTCGGATGGAAAGGGCTGCCCGTCATCAGCTAACTTTTGCTCCTGTTTGTATAGTATAAAGCTCAGTCCAGACCACCTGTCATTATCCATGCTGACCCCAACACACTACACGCGAGGCAAACACAGAGGTGGTGTGTGTGGTGCCATTACAGTGATTGTGGTACGTAGCCACAGATTTACCTAATGACTGAGGAGGACTTGTATAGCTGCTGGACTCTGCCTTGGTCAAACCACCACTGACAAATTGGTTCCATCATTGTAGAAGGACATTCTTTTTATAGTATTACATTAATAATTTATTGTTTGTGAACGATCTTTGTTATATTTGAGTTCTGATTAATATTTTCTGTGAGGATGTGCATATTCGGTTCTGTGATACACAACAAATTTCTTAACGCTTCTTCCACTCTCTTGTCTCCTGGTAGTCTATTGTATTACATCTCTGGGTCGTTGCTTTGTATGTTAATTAAGCACCGATCACTGAAAGGCCATCTCCATCGACACACACCATGAGACATCACTGACATTCATCTCTATACACACACACACACACACACACACAATAGCCATCACGATACCCATCCACTCTAGCCATATCAGTACACACACACACACACACACACACACACACACACACACACACACACACAGAAACCTGAGGACCCTTTACAACCCCAACCCTGGTAGTGGTTAGTAGGGTTCCAGTAATGGTCCCAGTGATGCTTCTGATAATCACCCACAGTCACGCAAACTCTCGTAAAAAAAGTAGCAAATATTCCTGACATTTGCTGATAGTTCCCTAAGTTAACGACAGGGAGTAAGATAACGCTAAATTACCTTACCTCACTCATTGTATTATATGTACAGTTGCCTTAGTTGAATCTGCGAAAAATATATAGGTATTTGGGTATGTCTTATAATCAATGCAATACTGCACTATGATTGGTTCGTATTCAGACATTTGCAATATATCTTCCAGTCCTACTTGGCAGGCAGGCAGAACCTTCCATATATTTTTTTTTTTTTTTTTTTTTTTGCCTATGGTATACAAACTACACATTACGTTTTATGGTGATATTGTAAAATCAGCACCACGATACAAGGGATATTATCTCATGAGTATAATGCCCAAATAAGTGTTTTTACGAAGGATTAAGAATATGCGAAGGGTCTGTCAATCGGATCCAACTTGAAAACATAGGATAGTTATTTTAAGATTTTTATTAATATTTTTTGCAGTTCTTGCACATACGGATTTACTTGGTGTTACTAGTATATCTTTGTGTTTAGTTTTGTTATTATCAGCATAAATGCACCATATAGTAGTAAACACTTTGCTGTGACAAGTTACTTCATCATTATTTTCTAGTTTATCATATACAGGTACTGTACAGTAGCCTAATGTTTTTGAGCAGTCAGTAATAATGAACTTGTTTTGGCGTTTCTGAAACCATATCTCCACAAACCCATTCAATTCAACACTGATTCGTTTTTGTCCAGACAGCTTGCTTAGAGAGTTTCTATATGATTACCAGAGGGTTTTTGAAGGAAGGAAGGATGGGGGGGAAACCTTACCTTACCTCCCCATTGGCTAAATTAGCTCGCCCCGTTTAAGCTCTTTTTAAGAAATTATCCTCCGTGTTGGTATGAAGACAAAAATGATAATATGATGGAGCTTGTGCAACGTATACTTCCCTCTGTCACGCAAGGAAGGGATAGAACAGATTGGCTGGCTCAGAATACCATACTATTAACTCCTGTACACAAACGATGCACAGGAAGGATAAAGTTATATATTTTGTGCTTGGGTGAATCGCTTCTAGTGTGGTGTGGTGCCAGATAAAGGTATATTTAAAAGAAATGATGTACGGCACTGGATTGTATATAAGAGGTTTTTATTTATATAGTATGGTTACCTTTTTACACGTCAGAGGCAGGAGTGACTGACTGACGTTTATCCTGAGTCCATGCAGTGTAAGGAACGATTTGCATGATTTCTTTGTGTTGTGTGGCTGCCAGAAACACCATGCACGTCTTTTTGATGTCTGGGTTTATTCATAGCTGCAAATTACCCCGGTAAATGCCATAATTCATGATAGATTAACAGCTCTCCTAAATTAAAATGAAAGATGTAGTAGTGTGACAACCAGGTATAAATAACATGTAGCAACGTATTAATTAAGGCGACCAAGGAACCTCCATTGTGTTGTGGTATATATATATATAAAGCACTCCATCTGTCTGTCTGTCTATCTGTCTGTCTGTTTAGCCGCTATGCACGGCCTCATCGTTTTTACCTAGAGTAAAAAGTAATATGCCATTTTGATCGGTGAAGCCTGGAAACGTCCTCGGCCTACAATTTTATTTTTTTAATGACCAATGGGGGGGTTGGGGGGGTTCGATCCCAGTACCCCTGCAGCCCAAGCCAAAGGCTGTTAACAATTCGCCACTCGGGCCTTGCTATTTAATCGTGGCTGTTACAATGCCACCTTCTGCTATAGTTGCGTCATGGATAACTTTTGTGATTGTAAAGCTGGCATGGTTTCTCTGGGGGACCAGCAATCACACTGGATAATGGACTCCTCCCACCCTCCTAATATGTTCACATAAAAATAATTAGAGGAAATTTATTGACAAAACCACATGTAGGATCTTCACCCGGACAACGTTGGGTATCGCTGCTAGTAGGATATAAATAAGCGTTTAAGGACCATGTGAATGTGTATGAAAATTAGAGGCTTCTGATTCCTTCTGACCATGCCACGAAACAAACTCCTTCCATATACTGTAGGTGTGTGTATTTCGTGACAATATTAATTTTGAAGAACTCATTTACCTTTATTTTTCTGACTACATCACAGGGTCCTTTAACACTACCAGGGGCTGACTCTATTACAGGGCCCAGTGTATAGTTGTTCACAGTCCATTTGTAAACACCAGAACCATAGAAATTGAGTTAAGAAATGACTGATGACCAACTTCTGTGGTGTTTGGATGATAATGTTGGATACGGTAATGACCTTTTGGATGGTGACTAATAAGACTGAATTGTGTGGTTATAGGAACTTCACGAATAGCAACCGCGAAGTCAGCTCATAATTATTATAGTGTTTTAACGTCGGGCGTCGCATAGACTTACTTGGCTTTGATCTTAGTTTTTATTAATATTCATGTATGGACAAACAGTGTATCGTTGAGGGTGTTCTTATACGTTCACACACTGTCAAACTGTTTTCTATGCCGTCATATTCATTCATATATTTTTCATAGGCTATCACAGGCACTCTTTCCAGACGTAATCCTTCATACGCCCCTGAAGAACTTACACCATCCATAATTAACTTTCAGTAAGTCTGGCTGGGTCAGGTCTTCTTGGCTAGTGTTTATTCCGTGAGGAGAATTCAGGTCCTGGATCGAGAGTGAAATCTGTTATCGAGGTCAATAACTTTGTTTGTGTTCTCGGTGCCTAGCTGTGTTAATTCCTTTACCTTATTGATATAAAAGACACTGAAGGTTTTTTGGTATTAGGTACAGTACAATACGTGGTTGATACTTGTAATTATTATGTCTTTAAAATCAGCTTTGGTATAATTTTCATTGTAGAAGTTATTGCTTTGTGACTTTGTTGCATCTACTTCAATTTCCGTCATATTGTGAAATTTATAACATTTATTAATGATTTGTTTGTAGGTCCTGAAGCTGCTGAGTGGGCAGAGCAGCTGGCTGATGTCACGGTGGGAGCTGGCTGCTTCATCAAGGAAGAAATGGAAGAGGTGAAGTGAAACATTAGTATTATAAAAATGGATACCATGAATGAAAGATATTGATCATTGTCCTTGAAGCACACCAGGCAGCCTTAGTGAGCTACTGACTTTGTAATTGAAAAAGGATACAAGATTAAGGGTATTATATCCCTGCCTTTGTTATCCATTCTGTAACATATGTCACGACAATCAATGTTATGGCAATTATAATATAAATGGATAGTTACACACTCGGTTACATTAACTTGCAGATACCTACTTACTACATAATGTTTTATTGAAGTTACACGATCCATAATTTTTTGAGGGGAGGAGAAAATCATGTTCTCCATGTTATAAAAATTGCTTTCTTACATTCTCCCCTTATCATAACACAGACTACTTATTTGTGAGGGAGTGGTGGTGGTGGTGGGGGGGGGGGATGTTCCTTCCTTCCTCTCACCCCTATACCTCCTTGACATTCTCACTCCATCATCCCTCCCTCCCTCCTTCCCTATTCCATCTATGCACTTCACTTTTCACCATCCTTCCCATTTCTATCTCCATTATCCCTTTTTCCTTCCTTTATCCCTCCTTTTCTTTATCTCTCACCTCCCTTTATCCCTCCCTATATCCTTCCATCCCCTTCCTATTCCCTTCATTCCTTCTTCCTCCCTTCACCCTTCCCTATCTCCCTCCCTCCTTTCTTTTACTTCCTTCATCTCTTCTATCACGCCTCATCTTCATTCCTTATTCATCCCTCATCCTTCCTCCCTTCCCTCTCTCCCACCGTCTCTCATTCACTCTCCTTCCCACCATACTTCCCTCAGTCAATAATCTCTTACCCTCCTGCCCTTTCATGATCGTTCTCCCTCCCACAATCTGTCTTCCTCCCTCACAGTTATCCTCCCTTTCCCTTCCCCTCATACTCTCCCCCTCCCTTTATCCATCATGCCTCCATTTCTCCCTCCTTCTGTCCACTGTTCTTTTCATTCCTTACCTCCGTTATTTCTCACCGATCTTTCTTCCCTCCTTTTGTCCTTTAATCACGTCTCTCCCTCCCACTTCCTTCCTCCTTCTTGTTTTCCCACTCCCTCCCTCTTGTTTTCCCACTCCCTCCCTCCCTCTTATATTCCCATTCCCTCCCTCACTCTTATTTTCCCATTCCCTCCCTCACTCTTATTTTCCCACTCCCTCCCTCACTCTTATATTCCCACTCCCTCCCTCCCTCCCTCACTCTTATTTTCCCACTCCCTCCCTCCCTCCCTCTTCCCATCCCACTCCTTCCCTACTCCATCATCAGAGAGGGAGGGAGACACAGCGTACCCATTACATGAATTACACTGGACAAGTTGATAACAGGTGCTTGAACTTCTCCAGGTTGTTATGCATAACGTTACAACCAGGCCTTTGAAAAACTTTAATTTAAGAAGTTACAAGTCAATATTTATTTCCAGGCTCTTGACCTACAGCTTTAACCATAAGATTCTTGAACTTTATATCAGAGAGAAATGGAAGTATTATAAATTAGTAACCCCAATAGTCCATGCACATATAGATAACTCATACCAAACAACCCGTTAATTAATAGAGAAACTGAAGCATTTAAATTAGTGACCCCAATAGTCCGTGTACATAAAGATATCCCATAACAAACAACCAAACACTTTATAAACTAGACACTTTACCTACACACATAAAATCATATATGGTGAGACACAAGAGAAAAGAATAGAGTATAAAATACGTGTGTGTAAGGCGACGAAGTACTGATAAACACTGGTGATGGTGGTGGTGGTGTCGAGTGTATATAGCTGAGAAGAAGTGTGTGTGTGTGTGTGTGTACAAGAATTAAGAGACCCAGTGATGTAGTTAGGAAATTGGAGGTATAGGAATCCTTCAAATATTGCCACGAAACAAAACCTATAGTGATATGGAGCTTCTTTCGTGGCATAGTCAGGAGGAATCAGAAGTCTCCAATTTTCACACATGTACGATCACAGGGTGTTTGATTAAACGTGTCTACGAATATATTTTGCTGATGTGTACATGTTAATTTTCCTAGAGCTGTTATTGCTATGTAAGTATTTACGTTTTGCTCTCCCTGTTAACTTGTACACATGCATGCTAAACGAACCCGTATGCATGATCATTTTCCAAGAGGTGATATTGTTATGTTAGTATTTTCCTGTTATTGTTATGTTAGTATTTTCCTGTTATTGCTATGTTAGTATTTTCCTGTTATTGCTATGTTAGTATTTTCCTGTTATTGCTATGTTAGTATTTAATTTTGCTCTCCATTTTAGGTTGTACACATCCTAACTGAACCTGAGGACTGGCTGGAGTTTGAGTGGTTTGACGCCATCACTGGTCTCGTCTCCATTGTCACCTTCTACTTCGACTTGGTTTCTGATGGCCTTGTGCTCTACTACATGACTGATGATCCCGCCTCCAAGCGATTCTTCCTCCCAACACTCCTACTCACTGGTTGGTGGATAGTGGTGTGGTTGTTGTTATTATTACGTATGTAGCTGTCGAAGAGCTCGAAGAGCCCAAAGAGCCCGAAGAGCTTGGCGGGGAGGGGGGGGGGGAGGAATGAGGGACGCGCTTACTGGAGGTGACCAATCAAGACAAATTATCAAATAATGGCCAGCTGTCTCCATCCGCTTCCGAATCCCAATGCACCAGTCCTCCAGTGACCTCCATGCAGAAAGGAAAGGAAACGACGACGACGATGACGACAAAAAGGCAGCATTTCATTAACCAATAACCAATCAGCTGAGCTGAGCCTCAGAGGTTCATCAGGCAAGGATTGGAAGCGGATGGAGACGGCTGGCCATTCTTTGATAATTTGTCTTGTGATTAGTGCAGCCAGCACCTCCAGAAAGTGCGTCCCTCTTGTGAAGTCCTTGTTACAGTAATTACATTAAAACAAAAACACCATTTCATCAGGCAATCATCATCTAACAATTCATTAGCCACGGTGCCACCTTCATGAAGTTTACGCCTTATCGTCGTCTACTAGGGGGTGAGAGGGGCACAAATTTAGGTGGTATTTCACCACACCTTCACTAATATCTCTAAACAGTAGTGTAAGTAACAATCCCTAACTATGTTTGTCAGTAACACCGGAAACATACGTCAATCATCAACAGACACACAATTCAGTCACTACTTATACGACGTGGTAAGCTGGGATCAGACACAATATAAAAAATATATATATGTCTATAATATAATGTTGGCTGTGCTATAATTGACAATATAATGGTATTAGTCAAGTATTTGTCCATAATCACTCCCATTATATTTGTTATGTCAAATATACTTCTAAATACATGTACAGTTGCCTCAAGGTATTCCTTTACCCCCTCTTTTGTGTGTGGATTAGATGTGGCAGCATAGCAATACTAGAGTCACATTTATAAATGAGACCAATCTCCCTGTTGAATCATATTTAAGGATAACACAATGAACCACTGTTTCGGAAACTTCAATGTTAATAATGTATAAGATGTTATATTATACTGTTTCAAATGTGATCCGAACATGTCCAACGATGCCACATGCACTCCACATCCATGGCACGGGGTAAAGAAATACATTGAGGCAACTGTACGTCAAATGCATTAACATAGCAGTCTGTTCCAGTATAATAATATCAATTCAAGATGTCCACCAAATGTTTTTGCCAAGGTTAGGTTTCGGTAGTTTGCCACGGTCCTGATTAGTTTAGGTTAGGTCAGGTGAGGTCTAGCTAATTCTATTTAATGTGTTGTAGTGTTTTTCAGACGAATCTAGTTCAAATATAGCGAAAATTAGGTGTTTTGGGAGATTGAGTTGGGAAGGGGGCGGGGGTGATATCTCCCAAAACATTAATTTGCGAAGGTTGTGAACAATAAATTTGTTCAAAACACACTATAAAACATTGCATTCTGAAAACCTCTAGTCGAAATCAGATTATGGACAAACACTTGACTATTACCAATGTAATATCTACAATCATAATATTATTTCATGGTTCCAGTGATACCGATGGTGTTGGCTAATGGCTTCAGTTTGTATTGGTATTGGTTTGATGAACGTGGGTGTGGTGGTAATGGGTGTCATCCCCGACCATCAGCCTCCAGGAAGGTGTGGACACTACGACTCGTGGCACACACCTTACTCCAGGCCTCTGTACTCAGGTGGGATAGTTACTTTTAAATGCATTCATCAAAATAGGGTATATAGTACTGTACTATAATTGAAGGACCCCTGTGTTTAATGTACAGTAGTCAGAAAATTGGTGATAAAATAATGAGCCCCAATACTGCCACGAATTTCACGAAACACATTGTGGTGTATATGATGGTGTGATACCAATTCGATGGCTCTGTTGTTTGTCTGTAGAATCATCGTATACACCGTGAATGTTCTTGCATAGGCCTATGGCCAATAAACACACACGCACACACACCTATGTGGAAGGAGATTGTTTGTTCTATGGTATGATCAGGAGGAATCAAAAGTCACCAATTTTCATACACAATCACAGGGCACTTATAATTAAGTATTGGGTCAGGTCAGGTCAGGTCAGAATGCAGATGAGGTATACAGTAGTTGAAAAAGTCTTATAATTGTTGGGTCGAAAGGCATGTGCAGTTCAAGGGTCAGGTCAGGTCAGAAAGGCACTGAATAGGAAAAAGAAAAGAGAAAAAGAAGACGTAAAGGAAGAACAATGATTGTGAAAAGACAAAGTGTCGTAAGCAAGAACATCCATGGTGTTGACTGGTGTGGTACCAGTACCTTAAATGGAGCTATCATCAGGAAATTATCATGGCCTATTTGGCCTAGTTAGCCCTTGACTTTTCCTGTAAAGCCCATAGTATCAAAGGGGTAAAAAGTAACCATGGATTAATTGCATTACATAATTAGATTAGAGTAATAGAAATTGTGTGGACATGTTGATCCTTTGTATTGTTTTATTTCCTATCGGATAATATGGTTGCAGTGAGTGCTGGTGTATGGCAAGTTATTTTAGGTGTACCTAGCTCATGTAATGTTGTGTTTTAGGGAGCTGAATTAACATTATCTAAAACTGTATTGCAGGGAGGTGGACATAATATACTATGGAACTAAAAGCACTGCAGAGACTGTGTTGGAGGAGGCACCAGTGAATGAGGTGATGACCGAAGCACTCAGACAAACACCAACACCCACACCACCCATCACCACTACCACCACCACCACCAGACCAGTATTTACAGCCAACACCTCCAAGAGTAAGGACAGATGGTTGGATCATGACTGTGTTTAATTAAGGGTCAGGTGCATGAAAAGTTATGGACTATAGAATATCGTATAGGACTCATATTTAAAAGGGAATTATCTGATTTCCAAATTATTTAAGACAGAGTTAACCCTATTGTAACCTGTCTTCATTTAGTACTGTACTTTTATGAAACCAATTAATATGTCTGTATAATTATACCTCCAATCTAATTGCGATGATATGTTCGTATTATATGTTGGAGGTAATGCTTGCATATTACTGTACATTGGCTCTGAGATTTTCAGAGCAAAGTAACAGTGGGAAATACCAGGTTAAAAGGTATGCTATATATTTGATGAAAGTAACATGGAGTACAGCAATGCTGAGGCATAGGCCTATGAGATATACAGTATGATAGTCTGAAGTATTCATGGTTTATTGACAGTACTGTATGACTTTCATTGAGTATTTTATTTTAGTGTTCTGCCACAGTCAAAACTCTTTATATATCTTCTCTTTGATGGTGAACTATGAGATGTACCACCGTGTATGCTGTTGCCAATGATATACTAGTGAATTTGTAGTGGCTTTTAGCCACAAAATATCTCTTATTGGTATTAGGTGAACCAGCGCAGCTGTATGCTTTTGCTTTATTTTCTTCCCGTTTTCGGGATTTTTTGTTCTCCACGTGTGTTTGTACGGTTTCACGTGTTTTTCCTGGTGAAACATTTCTTTTGTTCGGGGCTCCTTGCTGTTACCCTCGTTTTTGGGTCCTTGGTTAGTCCTCTTTTACCCCGTTATTATCCTTGCCTCTTCGTTCCCTTCTGGTTACGATGTGCACGTGGGTTTATTTAATTTGGTTCACTCCTTGTTAGTGTCCTCTTTTATCCCGTTTTATCCTTGCCTCTTCGTTCCCTTATGGTTACGATGTGCACGTGGGTTTAATTTCGTTCACTCCTTGTGAGTGTCCTCTTTTATCTCGTTTTTTCCTTGCCTCTTCGTTCCCTTATGGTTACGATTTGCACGTGGGTTTAATTATTTTTCTTCACTCCTTGTGTGAGTGTGTTTTTGCTCAAATTTTATTTTATTAACAATACATATATAGAGTCTGGAATTTTTTTTTTTTTCACAACTATGAAAGACAGAAATCACCAACAGACAGGTGTGGTGGAGGCTGGTGTGTGCGACGAGGAGGGTACGTGGCCCTATGGCTGCACTCAGAGAGGGATGCTGCCAATGTGGAACTGATCTTAGCCCTCCTACGAGATGCTCCACTCTTACTCCTCCACCTCTATGCCCTCGAACTCACCCTTCCTTCACAAATTGTCCAGGGAGCCATCAGTCATACATGTTAGTAACATTAAATTATGTCTTCTTATATTCTCACATTAGTACTTAATCTGACCTCATGATATGATTTATATTATTCTCTCATAGTTAGCCTCTATGAATTTTTATGCCTGTACATACCCTCATGAATTATTTTTATTTTATTCTGTTAACATTCCTTGTCTCCTCGTATGAATTGATCTCATGTTCTGTGTGAGTTACAGGATATATTCCAAAATATTTAATAAGTATTTATTTCTAAATCGCTGCCTTTTCAATTCTGTACTTTCTATCTATCTATCTATAGCGTCAGAGATATAGATAGATAGATAGATAGAAAGTACAGTACTACAAGTGAGCCACAAGTATTTATCCGTTTGTCTGATTGTTTTTTGTTAATAGGATTGAATAAATTGTTATGTGTGGATTTTTTAAGCTTTTACCAGGGGTTGTCCCCATGACTGGCAATAAGTTAATAGATTTAGGGGAAGTTCTGAATTTGGAGCCAGGAATTTTTTTTTTTTTTTTTTTTAGCAGAGATATGTGCCCATCAACTTTCACAACTTGGCATATGTTTGCAATCTCCAAATGCAGTTTAGTTATAGTGATTTATTTTCAACTTTCCATTGAGAAACTATGCTAATTTTTTGCTTTCATACACCAGTACTGTATGTAAAAATTAACACCTATATATGCTTTTTAATCCTGTCGTTACATTTTATTGTAGTGAAAATTTAATAAGATATTAAATGGGAGTAATCAAACCTCCTTTGTAAAATATTTTAGTTTAATATTTCAAAATTTTAAGTTTGCAATCTTCAAGGGTAAATACTCGTATTTTAAGAACACCATGTATTAGTATTACAGTACAGTACTGTAGTTACTTTATCACTATCATCACCACAATTTATCTCTTTTTTTTTTTTTACCACAATTTATCTTTTTTTTTTCTTTTCTTTTTCATTCTCTTTCCCATTAATACTTTTAACCTAGAACTTATCTACAGTGGTGATGCAGATGTTATCGGTGGTGATGTCATTCCTGGAGCTGGCATGGGCTGTGGCTTCATACATCCGGGCATCCCACCTGACTGAACCTTCCCTCCCCAACTTCAGCTACCTGGCTGTCTTCCTACTCACTCTCACCCATTTCTGCAACATTGCTGGTCAGGTGTGTTGCCCACAATGTAATAAGAGAAGTATTGTGCAGCCCATTATGTACTGTATATTTGAAGCCTACGGTATATGTTCCTGTAGAAAAAGTAATATATAAACCTGCAGACCTACTGACAGGCAAAAAGTATAATGAAAGCATGTTTAAACAAATTAAATACATTTTATATTGAAAATGCACAGTAGTCAATTTATTTTATATATGCCAAATAGAAATCACAGCACGGTATCTTACGTAATAGATTCCACGATGAATGATGAAAACTTAATATAACTACAGAGGTAGACAAGAAGTACAATGTATATTTATGTCTCTGTACTGTACTGTTTTGTCAGACATACTTTTGTTTACCATTGTGGGTTACTATCTTATTACCTTTTATTGGGAGTTACTTATTCTTCTCTTTTTGCTAATGGCACTGATACTGCTTGTGGATGATATAATGGTGTACATAGGTAGCTTTATGAACTAACACTTACCAACACTTGTGAGAGTGATCATTTCAGCATAAAATATGTTATTGTAGTATCAGTTATGGTTGTTTCAAAATATATTATGCATTTCAGGTAATGAGTCTGTCCCTGTGTGCATCGAGAGTGTTAAGTGTGTTCTTCGTGGTGGCGGGAATCCACTGGGGCCTCATGTCTGCCTGGATCTTCTTTCAGGTGCTTTGTCATTTTCACCAACATTCCTTGGGTACTGTTGTTTCTTGGTTACACTCTTTGCCTTTTATTCATACGATCACCACTGGATTATTGTAATGGCTGAATAAAAAAGAGTTTACAGGTTTGTTTGCTCTGAAATGAAGTCTGTTGTCATACATGTTGCATAGTAATGCACAGTATAACTGTAAATGTATAAACTTAAAAGGATTTAATTTGAATGAACTGACTATGGTATTGTGTATTGTACATTACAAAAGCAGGTCAGTGTTCATCACAGTTTGCTACTTCTCTCCCATTTCTGATTATTCAGTATACTGTATGGTATATCTTTTCTAGTTTCCCTGTTTGTTTTACTGTAACATGATTCCCTACATACAGTAAATGAATATTGCTGATAATCATCAAGCTGGTGGACAGTATTGTATGGTATATTTTGTTCACACAGATGATACCTGTAAAAAAGTATATGTGAGTTATCTTTCCAGCCAGCAATTATCCCTAACACATCCAGGAAGCATACTGTACTTACCAAGGATTGAACAATAATTGATAAACTTTCAGAGAGCACCTGAATTGAGCATGCAAAAGTGATGAATTTGAAAAATTCATGTTCATACAGTTATGGGATTAGAGAATGTATTTGCACTCTGACTCCAATGGTTTTCTCCTGCAGCTAGTGTTTGAGCCACGCACTACCTGCACTCGAGCACTGTTCCCTCATGACAAGGTGCAAGGAAGCTGCCAACGCCTGGATGATGCCCTGTACAGCCTGGTGATGGGCCTTGTTTTCCTCTTCACCTTTGTTGATGTTGGTGGAGCACCCTCGGCCACACGTGCCAGGCTCTACCAGGTTTTCACTCTATTTGAGCAGCTGAGCCTTCTGACAGTGTGGTGAGTGGCTGAAGGAGCACTAATCCCTTCCTACCTTGGTATGAAAGGACAAATTGTTGTGTCTTTGCCAATATAATACTCAAATTGTTTTATGTGTTTGTTGGAGAGCCATTATGATTACTAATAAAACTTGTGGCCATGGGATAGTGGTTAGAGATTGACTGATTGCTGTAGAAAGGGGGAGGGTATTGTATAAAATCAGTGGCTCCCATAATTTCCTATTACAATCTGCCATTAGCTCTTTGGTCAACTACAAACTACTGTACTTGAAGGGATATTCTATTGGAGTATAATATATTCTTCATCTGCTTACGAGCATATGTTAATGACAGCACTGAAAATTTTACTATGTACAGTAATGCTGTTAGCAGTTGCCAGGTAAGCAGTATAATCACCAAAATGGTAAGAGTAACTGATTTCCCTCCCATTAGAGTATCTACTGTACAAATATTTACTCCTTTATCTTCCCTCCAGGTTGGTGTTGTCTCCAGAATGGGCTTGGTACCACATGCTGCCAGTGGTGCTCTCCCCACTCCTCTTCTGCTTCAGCCTCACCTTTGATACTCTCCTATCCATTCACATTACGCCCACCCATTGTATACCCCTTGCTCCTCCATCCTCCTCAGCCTCATCCAAGAATATAAAGATAAAGTTTACATCACCCAAGTCAGTCTAGACCATTCCGACTTTGTTCAGCTCTGTCTTACCCTATCCTCCTCAGAGAATTCTACCTAACTCAACCCTCCCTAGATCACTTCTGCTATAAACCTGCCAATACCAATCCTGCCTTATCCTTGCCAGTTAAGACTATCCCTACCTTGTTTACCCTGTTTAGGTAATCTTGTCCTCACCTAGTGTAGTCTAAACCAGATCTGCACCAAACTCTGCCATCTACATATGCTCTACACAAGTTTGCCTTTCACAACCAGATGCTTCTCACGACCCATTCATACTTCATCCTCAAAGGACTGCAGTAAGTTTTTAATTCTTCAGGTGATTATGGTTTTGTCCAGTGTCTTTATTGATACTTTATTTATATGAATCAGCTGTAGTACTTGTGGTGCTGATAATAAGTTATTTTATTTATTCAGCAGCAGTTTTTAATCAGTTCAGTATTTTGTTATCCCATACATACTGCCTTGTGAAATTGTTATGTAAATCCATTTGTATAGAATTCTGTAAGAATTGCTTACACTTGAGCTATACAGCATAGTTGTTTTTAATAAAAAGATATACTTCTTTAAATAAATTTTCTCCTGCACCCTGCTTACAAAAATATGATTACATATGTGTACTAAGTAATGGACAGCATTATGGTTTCTATCTACAGTATCTATCTATAGTTTTGATGCCCCGTTCCCTCCAGGAATTCCCCCAAGGGGGTTGCCACGGCAGAAGTGCCTCCAGTTGTCCCTGTTCCATATATATATTGAACAACCATGGTGACATACCACACCCCTGTTTTAGCCCTACACTAATATTAAAACTCACTTAAATCACCCTCAACCCGTACACATGCTTTTGCCTCTGCATAAAAGGCCTCAGTGCCTTTCAGCAAAGATTCCCTGACACCATAAATTCTCAACACCTCTGACAGCTTTCCTATCAACCCTATTGTATGCCTTCTCTAAGTCCATGAAGGCAGCAGCATACAACTTATTACCCTTCCCAATATATTTATCTAATCATCATCATCATCATCATTTTCGTTGATTTTAATGCAAATATCTGGTCCACACATCCTCTAACCTTTCTGAACCCTCCCTGCTCCTCACTAACTTTATTCCCTGTTACTTCAACCAGTCTCTTGGTAAGAACCCCCATACACTTTCCCCGGTACACTAAGAAGGCTTATTCCTGTATAGTTACCCCACTTATCCTTACTCCCCTTACCCTTATACAAAGGTACAATTATGGCTCTTCTCCAATCCTCTGGCACCTCTCCCTGCTTCCAAGCCAATGTGTATATATGCAACATCCACTCCACCACTACCTCCCCCGCACACTTTAACATTTCCCCAGTTATCCCATCCACCCCCGGTGCCTTTCCCATCTTCAACTTTCCTATTGCTTTTCTAACTTTCCCTTCCTAATTCTTCCTGTACATCCTGTCGTCTACTACCTGCCTCCATCCCCATGCATGTCACCACCGCCTCCTCTCCCGTTCCCCCATTCATCACCATCAAAATGTCTCCCACACTCCTTTCACTTCCTCACTTCCACTCACAGTAACTCCATCCTCTCTTCATTTTTGTGCTACCAGACTTTCCTTCTCCTCTTTCTCTTTTCATCTCCTTCCAGAATAATTTCTTGTTTTCTTTAAACTTTCCACACAGTTTCCTACCAAACTCCTCATTCACTCTCCTTTTACTATCACTCACCATCCTTTTCACTTGTCTTTTACATACATTGTTTTCTCTCTTCCACCTCTCTTTTACTTCCTCTGACACATTCCTCTGTAATGTTCTCCTATATGCCTTCCTTTTTTTTATTGCATCTTTTACTTCTGACCAACAAGCACTCTCTTTCTTGCCCCTCTTCTGTGACTTATATCTCATTACCTCTGCTGCTGTTCTCATTACTATTGTCTTAAACACTTCATACACCTCATTCACTCCCACTCCCTCCCCCATACTCAGCCTTGCATCCTCCAGCACCTCACCCACCCTCCTCTGTACCCACTGTCATTCAATCTTCCACTTGCCACCTCCCTCTTGTTCCCCCCTCTATCCTTCTTACCATACTCCCATTTTGCCCTGATTAATCCTTGCCAACACCGCATAGTGGTCAGAGCACTGAAACATTCTTCTCACCACTCTAGCATCTATCACATCTTTCCTTAACATTTCGTCCACAGCTTTGTAATCAATCAAACTCATTTACTTTCCCCTCTCATCACTCCTCTTCAATGTGTACCTGTGGATCAGTCTGTGCGAGGAACAACCCCCCCTCGGCACACACATCCACCAGGCACTCACCATTCTCATTTATTCCATTCACACCTCACTTGCCAACTACATTTCCTCTTCTCTCATTCCCTACCTTCCCATTATGGTTTGTTCAGTGATATGTATTAAAATTGACAAGACTCACATCTCTCACAGGATGGAAAAGTGTTATGGACCTAATGAGCAGAAGGTAGACCAATCACACTATCTCTCATCACTAGGAGGTTCCTGAAGATGACAGGGTAGGTTATAATACACAGTTTATCTTAAAGTAATTTCTAATGTAACTCTGTTCAAGGTTTGGTAAATTAATTACAGTTTTAAAGGATGTTATTGTTGAAAATTCATGTACAGTACAGCAGTTGTTCTAAAGATGGACAAAAAGAGAAAGGAAAAACATGGACTGTTAAATGAAAATGAAAGGAGAGGGTGAGTGAGATCTAGCTAATTCAAGGGTAGGTGAAGCATTGAAAGGAGTCTGGAAGAGGCATTGTGAGTGTTTGGTGGATGAAGACACAAATGAGGAGAAAGTGTTGCTATGCTATGAGGACAGGTACACGATCAAAAATGTATCGAGCAGGTGGGGTCCGATGGTTCTGTAAAAGATCGTTCATGATACCTCGTTTTCAGTAGCTATCTCCTTAAGTGTCAGAATGTCTAACGCGAGTAACGTGCGATACTTTTTTGATCGAGTGTACCTATGTTCACATTGGAAAAAGGAGGAAGAATTAAAATAATATTTTACATCGCACCGATCACTCACCCCATATACTCAAGATTCTATATTAATAAGTGAATTCAAGTGAAATGGCAAGCACAGGTGGTCAAAAAATGTTATAGCCTCTCTGTGATATATTTAAATTATTAATTGTGGCCAGCATCAGAAAGGCAGTGCCTTATGGCACGATATAGTTTGTATGTTTGAGTTGTGGGAAGGTAAGGGTATTCATAGTACAGTAAGATGAAATGATTGACAACACACACACCTTTTGGTACCAGTACAGACATCAATTAATTTGTAGCACGATTCCGTAAGATGCCTAAAATTATCTCCAATGTATATTTTCCCTCGTAGTGGTTAGAAGTGTGTGTTTGTACACAGTGGTCATTGATGACCAGTCTAGGGCCAGATATATTATTGTCGAGATGCAATGTTTTTGCTACAACACTTCCCTTATCATCAGTTATTGCTTTTCTTCCTCTTTCTTCTTGCTCTCTTTTTATCAGAAGTTATATTGTTTTGTTCTTTTCTAGTAAAAAATCAGTAAATACTGTAGGCCTACTCTTTTAGTGTTTCCTCATCCTCCTTAAAATAATATGCACATTGGAAACTTCAGTCTTATTTTCATTCTTGTTTGTGTATTTGTATACGAGAGATAAAATTATAATTTTAAGAGTGGTAATAATAATCAAGAGGATAAAGAAAGGGACATGAGAGAAAGAGGAAAGTGTGAAAGCAGGGAATGGTACCATGTTGGTTGAGAAGAAAGCAGTTGAGGGGAGAGGGACCGAGTATTTTGAGGGATTGCTGAATGTTGATAAGGATAGAGAAGCTGAGATTGTTGTGTTTGGAAGGGGAAATGGAGTAAACAGGTTAGAGGGATTACGAAAGGAGGAGGTGGAGGAGGCAATGAGAGAGATGAAAACAGGGAAAGCTTCAGGTTTGGATGGATACGTTGTAGAATGTCTGAAAAATATTGGAACAAGTATGATGGAGTGGTTGGTAAGGTTGTTGATGGTATGTTTTGACAGTGGTAAGGTTCCATTAGATTGGGCGAGTCCTTGTGTAGTACCTCTATATAAGGAAAAAGGGGATAGATACCAATTCACGAGTTTCAGGGATATAAGCCTGTTCGGTGTAGTAGGAAAGCTGTATGGGAAGGTGTTGATAAAGAGAGTCAGAGAGAGGGCACGGAGGCTGTGATTGGTGAAGAGCAAGGGGCTTTAGGAGAGGAAGAGAGGTGCAGTAAGGCAGGTGTGTGGAAAGTATTTAGAGAAAAGTAAAGAAGTAGTATGGGCATTTATGGATCTAGAGAAAGCATATGACGGAATTGATAGAAAGGTATTGTGGAAGATTTTGCAGTTGTATGGGCTGGGGGGGGGGGATTATTGAGAGATGTTAAAAGTTTCTATGTGAACAGTAGAGCGTGTGTTAGAGTGGGAAGTAACGTGAGTGAATGGTTCCCAGTAAAAGTGGGACTCCATCAAGGCTGTGTGATGTCACCATGGTTGTTTAATATTTATATGGATGGTGTGGTAAGATAGGTAAATGCTAGGTTGATGGAGAGAGAACTGAGCTGGTAGAGATTACCGTTTGCTGATGATACGGCGTTAGTGGTAGAGTCAGAAGAGGAACTGAGTATGTTAGTGCAGGCATTTGGAAGGGAGTGCAGGAGGAGGAAACAGAGTGAACGTGGCAATCAGCAAATTAATGAGAAGTAGGAGGAGAGCAGAGGGTAGAAGGATGAATATAATACTAGATGGTGAAATATTGGAGGTGGAGTGCTTTAAGTATTTGCGGTCAAAGGTGACGGTTGATAGCAAAATAGAGGCAGAGGCTTTATCACTCACACTGGTACTGAACAAACGAAGTGGAAACACAAGAGTTATAATAACTAATCTAACAGCCAAGCACTTCGGCAAAGGTACACAATAAATGATAATGTCTATAAAGCCAATTCCAGCAGGAACGAGAGAGAGGTACTCAACTTAAGACAGCTACTCCAGGACTGACTCTACACTCCAGCCCGTTGTTTTAACCAATGATCATTGGTTTTAACCTCTATTCCCGCCAAAACCATAGCCTGGATATACATAAACAGAACGAATGAACCGGCAAGTGATTCGACATTAAAAGATATCTTGCTGTTTCACTTAAAGGTTGACTAACTCAAAAGCCTAACCAACGACATTTCGTTCAGTGAACATAATACTTTAAGTGACACTCGTAACAAGATGAATGCCTGGTATATGTATGTATGTAATAATAGTGCAAGGACTGTACCTAGAGCGATAGCAAAGGAAAGGATCAGCAACCATATAGTGTATGTAAAAGTTTACGTTGACAAGTTTCATGAAATTGTGAAAGAAAACAGGTGTAGGTTCAGGGAAGACTTATATATATTGGGGAAATTTTCTAGCAAAATGGTTATTAATGGCGTAAGGGCTAGAATAGGTCACTCACGTTTTTAGTAAAAGATTGGATTGGTGGACAACTTGGTGGATCACAATGGATGGCTGTTCATCTTTAGGATATCCCATTGTTAATACACCCACACCTAAAGTGGCCTTTATCTTTGCATAATTATTTGTTCTACCCTCAAAGAGAATATATTATCTTTCGTGCCATGATTGGTGTAATTGTGTAATTATTATTGTGCTGAGAGTATGATTTTTTAAGCACATGTCAACACTCATTGGACTTAATGTATTATATAACAGCTGTGAATCACGTTAATTCGGATTGAGTTACAAGAGAGCGAGAGGCTGCAGTTTATCAGTAAATTACGAAAATTTCTTGTTTAAAAAGTGTACAGAACTTCAACTAAATTCCGTCTCTCTGTGATGGTTATAGTTGAAAGGGTAATACGATCTTTCAAGGAGAGATTATAGGAGAAAGCACCACGAATGATGAGAAAAGAAGAAAAAATAATCTTGTCTCTAAAGAATAGGAGGATAGTCAGTTAGACTAAGATTAGAACGATTTGAAAGAGGAAGGAACTGTATTTTGGAAAACTAAAAAAACAGTTTTTTCTGTCCCAATCAAAGATGAGTGGTATCGGGTCTAGTTAGATTTGTTATTGTATTGTCATGTTATGTAATAAGTTGTGGGGATGGATTTGTCAAACCAGGCGGATTATTTTCTTATTGGATGGCATTGCCCAGAGGAACATTTACTGTACATTACCTAGAGGAACATTTCGGCTGATATCATGGGATTGGTATAATTAAACAGCAGCAAAACACAGAAAGGAACTAGGAAATAAGATGGAGAGAGAACGATGAAAACCGTATGAGAGTTTATGAGACTAAATTGGTACTTTGGGAGGGAGGGGGGAAGGTTAGTGCTGAAGATTTAGCGAATGTAGGAAATGGAATATCACTGTCTATAGCATTGAGGAAATCTGTTGTAACAATTATATGGCATCCAATGAAGGAAGCTGTTTACTATAATTCTCAGGGGGAGAAAAAATCACATACTTGTATTGTTAGTACGTGACATAAGTTTTGGGAAGGAAGGAGGGACGTGGGGTACTAAGTTCGTGGGAGATGTGAGAGAGGAAGGGACCAATGGACCACCGAGGCGGCGAGGCACCGACCTAGTCCCGGGATTCAGACGAGTGTGCGACTCCGTGGTGGTAGGAGGTGAGTGGTGTTGCTCCGTCCAGACACGTGGTTGCTGGGGTTACTCTCTCGCTCGTGTACATTTTACTTGTCACGTGCAGTTAATTAGTCATGATGAAATAGTGCTGACCAAGATGAGACAGTGATCGTAGACTAATGAAACAACACTGAGAAGAACTCTTTGAAATTGTAGGCCATAATAGCATAAGTTCAGCTTAAAAGTTTTTTGGTCTCTTATACATTGGCGGATAAGTAAATGTAGTGATCTGTGCACTCGTCAGTCGTTGTATTCGTCACTGGGGCGTCGCTGAGAGCTTCATCCTCAAAGTTGTTTGTTGTGTATAATTATGTGGGCGTGGCGAGTGAAAAGATTATTATGTGGACAGTTCTTTTGTTCATGATCTTGGAGAATGTACTACACCCCACCACGCTGTTTGGTGATTATCGGGTACAATAAATACAGGAACAGGCGATGACATGTACGAAAGCTGCAAACACGACGATAATCATCTTAATTCATAACTACGACTCTCCTTGCATGTGACTCTTTGTTCTATTACTGTATGTCAATTATTAATGACACTGTGCATTTCAGCTCATACGTGATAAATGAACACCTGCTAATGAGGGAGGTGTTGAAGGTAGTGCCATTCTAGGCTGGTTGTAGCATTCAGTACATGATTGTTCCGTACTTAAAAGTTATGAACTGAAAGATGAAAACATAAGCCCATGATGGATTCCCGTAAGATCACATGCAAGGAAATAGCTGAATGAGATGACTGAAGTACACGTAGTCGTACTGTTGTGGACGTTAATTATTTCGGCACACTTTGCCCAAGACGCTGACAATAATATACTCTTATGATATTAATTAATTAATGTTCTGATATGTGAGTACCCGGCTGCAACACATAAGGAATTGTTGCCTATCTCTAAACCATCAAGGAATTTTACCCACCTAACTCCTGTAGAAGTTGTCGTTTGTGTGCTGAAAAGTGACTTGAACCCTCGTTGTGTTAAAAGTACTGTATATATATTCAGTCATTGTTCCTGTTATTACTGCGTTGTCAAAAGTGATGGTGATGGTGGTGAATGTTGTCAGGTCAGAAGTGGGTGATGGTGATAACTACTAACATACGGGGCTGTTCCGTCTGACAGCTTGAGGAACTTCAACAACAACTACTAACATATTATTCCTTTACGTCACCTTGGGTGTTACATACGTCTTTGTGTTTGTGTTGTCACCCGGATCACAGGTATTCGAATCTCTCTCTTCCTTGTGCATCGAAAGCAACTAAAAGGAATTCAGACGGACAAGTTTATTTAGGTTGGCTGTTGAGTTATCATTTCATATTATTGAATGTAATAGTTAGTTCCTTTTTAGATCCGAGACACCTGGGTACTCTTGGTACGGTTTCATATTGAGTCGTCGAAATCTGACCAAAGTAGAATAAAGAAAGTGATATATGTATAATCGTACTGAAGGATTTAGAGTTGGAAATCAAGTGCGTGTGTGTCCCTCCAAACTCTACCAGCTCTTGTATATCTAAAACAACCAGAATATAATTAATGCTACGGGTATAGTTATAGGCATCGTATTGACAACAGAATATACAAGTCTATGTGGAAAAAAAGGGAGGAAGGAAGGAAAGGAGAGAGGTAGAGAAGTGAAAGAGCTACTAGACGTAAGAGACTAGTGAAAAAGCTGTAGTTTGAATGGCTTCACCTCACCACCACCACCACTATACAAACTCACTCCACAACCACCATACAAACTCACTCCTCCCTCACCACCACCACCACCACTATACAAACTCACTCCTCCCTTCACCACCACCACTATACAAACTCATTCCTTCCTCATCACCACCACCACTATACAAACTCACTCCATCTTCACCACCACCACCATCACCACCACACAAACTCATTCTTTACTCACCATCAACACCACATGAACACACCACAACTTACCTCCTCATGCATCTGTTCCCATCTGCCACCAATACCCCGACATTCCCCTCACAGTTCTCCTTGAAGACCAACCACCACCACCAACACACAACTCATGCACTAGCTCTTCCCTCACCAGTACCACCATCTCTTAAATTTATCTTTATATTGTACACCAGCATCATCTCATCATTTCTCTCTTTCCTTAACACCAACATCATCTCATCATTTTTCTCTTTCCTTAACACCAACGTCATCTCATCATTTCTCTCTTCCCATAACACCAGCATCATCTCATCATTTCTCTCTTTCCTTAACACCAACATCATCTCATCATTTTTCTCTTTCCTTAACACCAGCATCATCTCATCATTTCTCTCTTCCCATAACACCAACATCATCTCATCTTTTCTCTCTTCTCATAACACCAACATCATCTCATCATTTCTCTCTTCCCATAACACCAACACACTAAATAATTCCCTCGACCATCACCAATTCCTCCCTCACTCATCACCACCATTGCAGCCTCCAGTCACTAGCTGTTACACTGGGACTAATGAAGGACTTTGTCAATTGTGAGCAGTAGAACATGGTAAATGGAGTTGAACATTGATCATGAACTTGTATCTCTCTCTCTCTCTCTCTCTCTCTCTCTCTCTCTCTAGGATTCAAGGTAGATTGCGTTGATGATTTTCAAATTGCCGTCACTGCTTATGCTGCCTTCCCCGGTGTTCAAAGTTTCGAAGTGTCGACTCATTGTGAAGCAGTCAGTACCCGAACCACTGAACATCCTACACCATGATGTCCCTCCTCTCTCACACACACACCCTATGTCCCTCATCACTCCCCCCCAGTCTCACCCTTCACACATCTCCAGTCCACTCTTCACCCCCCCCACCCCACCCAGTTCTTCCCCTCACCCCCAGACCCTCCCCTCACACACACACCCTTAGTCCCTCCTCACACACCCCTAGTTCCTCACCTCAAACACCCATAGTCCCTCCTTCCTGCCCCCTCCACCCCAGCAGTCCCTCCTTCCTGCCCCCCCCTACCCAAGTCTCTCCTTCCTGCCTCCCTATTCCTGGTAATTGCCTGCTGAGCCTTGAGACGCACCACTCGACACTCTCCAACTTTGATCCCTCAGAGAGCAGAGCGTAGCAATACTAACACGAAACGTTACCTTGAATCTGCCTATCTGTGAGCAACGGTCCAATGACAGTGATATTATATGTTGATACTTTCGTTACTTCTCGGTAAGATTCAGTTGTTTTGTCAGTCATTTATTTTTATTGTTTCAAGCGAAATGTGTATTCTGTATTGTACAGTCGGCGGCAAAAGTCGTGTCGCCTCACCTGTTTCACCGAGACAGGCAGTATTCATGGACTCGAAAAATACGCACGTTTTCTGCACTTAATCTCGAGTATGAACATCTCTTGGCTCGGTGAAGCAAACGAGGCAACAGGACTTTTGCCGCCGACTGTACATTCGGCAACCTTAGATTGTGAGTCATCCTTTGGTCTATTGTGATGACAGATGATGTGGGCAGATACATACGTAGTAGTATTCTGTACAATACACTCCAGTTCCGTGCAGTTCTCGTTGGCCATTAAACTGAGAGATTATACATTGACTATTGAGACGCAGTTAAGCCGCTTGTCAGAATGTTAGGTTAGTGAGTCAAAATATTTTGAGAATATAATAAATCAATATTGGGAGTACAGTCATAAGCACTAATTAGTATCCAGGTGTGCTTAGAACACCTAGAGGCAGTAAATAAATGCACAATTAGATCTCCATTGTAATTCGTTCGTTGGTGAATTGGACTGTTCAAAGCTCCAACCAAAGCTGTATACTTATTAGTGCTCGTGACTGTACATGATTTGCAATAAGGTGCCATCAGGAGTTATATAATTGTGACGGTGGAATAAAAGAGTCAGATAAGAGCCATATATTTGTCGTTAAAACACAAGAGATTACATTGATCTCAGCCTATTCTCAGGTGATCCACTTGACATTATTGATTTGAAGGTAAGATAAGCTTATGGAGTTATGTGAGCTTATTGCCAGTCTGGTAGGAGGATCATATTTGGTTTATCATAAAGACCTACAAATATATATAGCGGGTTATTGCGTTCATCTTTCTGATCCTCTGACCTCTTTACTATATTTCGTACATTATACTATGTTTCGTGCCATTCTCAGTTCACACACACCACTTTCACTCTTCCTTTCTTCCCCACGAAATGTTCAGCTCCCCCACACAAAAGTCATTGGTGCAAAAAGCCATTTATTTCATGGACTGTCAAGTTAAAAGTGGTTTCCAGCCCTAACTTGCACTCCTCGTATTACATCTCGTTCATTATAGCCTATCATAAACAAGTTCTATTGCTTCACCCATTCTTATTTCACGTTATATAAACAATCCCTCCCCATACTCTGAACACGTTGTATAAACTAACAACGTTACATGTATGCTGCCTGAGGCTCTCGTCCTGAACTCAGGTATAGAATATTGGTTTTATTTAATAAATGTTAATATTCCCAGAATGATGCAGCCTTACTCACAGTGTCGGCAGAGTTCCTCGGTTATAAAAATGCTGCTCGCGCTTTGTTTATTTAAAAGAAAGATGCAACAATATCACCAACAAAAGCCTTGCCGCAACACCGCTCTTATATATATATTTTTTAATAAAGTCTAACTGCGTATATACTATATGAATATTATACTTGAATTTTTGGAGCGGTAAATAAAGATATCAACACAGGTATCTTTGAAAAGAAGTATTTAATTTTATTTGTATGACGTTAAGTATATTATGCAATGAATGAATAACAGGGAATACTCAAGATAAGCATATTCCCAATAGCTATATAGTGCTGACGCAGTCATCTACCAATAAAGATAGTTTTGTGGCCATAAAGGCCACTACAACATCTCCAGTATTTTGACAATAATGCTTTTCACTTTTCTCCTTTCCAGACTGGCTTTAGGACTGTGAATGTGGTCACTAGCGAACACTGAACTGATTCCTGATGTTCCGTGTGATTTTCAGCTGAACTGGAAACACAATAGAGTGAAACACATAAGTATTTGGCTCTGGGAACGCAGATCTAACAGTGCAGTGAAATGGCAAGGACTTTGAAATTAATATGGCATTAGAAAATGTATGCTGGTGTAAGTGATATGACGCATAATTTGTGACTAATTAAGAACTTCATAACAGTGTGGAACAGAACATTTCAGGTTTTGGAAGGACATTTTCGTTTTATCGAAATTGCACATTGGATGAAAAAAGATGTTCACTTGATTTACTTACTGAAAAATGTGAAAAAAATTATTGGTCTTTAAAAAGTAAAGCTGTTCCGATTTAGTAACTGAAAATTCAGACATAATTCTGCCACAACCTGGAACAGTCATCGGCCAGGAAGCTTGTACAACTTTGTGATTTGGTAAAAAGGAAACAGAGAAAAACAATTACCATGAAAAGTAGTGATAGCAACTTTTGTTGTGGGATCTGCGGTGCTGGAGTTTCTTGCGATTTTGGCGCAAACTCTGAGTGATTTCATTTTTGCTGAACATTTGGAAACTTACGTGGGGAAAGAGGAAGGAAAGGCCACAAACATATCACACTGCTTTTTGTGTGTCTCTGGATGCCTGAGAATGTAACATATCAAGTTCAGATGTACTGATTTTATTTCCTGTTTTTACTTCGTGTTCACCATCGTCTCTTTAGATGTGCACTGTGATACTAGTCCAGGTGTTTGATTTGTCTTGATGTTGTGGTATCGTGACACTTTTTTCTTCCTTCACGTAGTTAGTATTTCGAGAAACACGAAAGTTCTTATGCAAATAGTAAAATCACACTAAGTGTAAGTACGTGCTTAAGTATTATGAATCTTGATGTATAAAGTTGTAAAACGATTAAAATAATAAGAATCCTGTATCAGTACACGGAAATGTATGCGAGGTTTGGTACAGGACACGAGGCTCCGTCCCAAAGTATCCAGATCAGTGAGTGTGTGAGTTTGGGTCAAGGCGGTACGTGAAGATGAGGCTCACAGGGGTACAGTTCTGGTGGTGGTTGTGGTGGTGGTGGTTGGCTGTTCTGGGTACCCTGTGGATGGCTATTGCTGACGACTCGTCTTTGTTTCGCTCAAGAGATTTCAAGCAACTAACGAGTCAGCTACGTAATGCCAAAGAGGCAACTCCCAGCACCGAAGATTATACGGCCATGGGAGGTGATTACAAGTATATCCAAGATTCAGAAGTCGACAGCAAGCATGGTGGTTTCAGACATAACTTTCACAGCGACGGGGAAAGAGGAGGCTATCATGGCAAACAAATCGCTTGGAGCAATATCAAGGAGGACCATCTTGACACACTGAAGGGTGGAAAAGGACGCCTGTTGGATCTGCTTTGGAAATCCAAGTTGGAGGCCTCCTTGTCTCCCTCGCTCCCGCCATTACTACCACAAAGTGTTGGTCATACCCTCGCCCACTTTTCCGGAGCGAGGCGTCAAGTTCCAGCACCAGGAAGAGGGATCAGACTCACTCCTCCTCTCTCATTCTTGGTCCCACCCACTTCTACTTTCGTACCTTCTAAAGTGTCCATGCCTCTTGTGTCTACCTCTCCTTCCAAGCCCCTCTTCTCTTCCTCATTTTCATCCCTTGGTACCTCTGTTACAAGGGACAATATTCCAGGAGACGAGGAAATAATAAATCGACCCACAGATTCAGCCGCGAACAACGGAGGAGAAAAGAAATCTAATGTTTACATCGATGGGACCCCCCAGGACCCAACCAGACTGTTGCACACACATCGAGATGAAACCTTGGCCTCCACACCAACTGAGACACAAATGACTGACTCGCCTATCACCCGCGTCACAACCATGGATGGAGCACAGGTCCTACAAAAAGATAAAGATTACACACAAACCCTGCATGAAGATGAAGATAGGAGACACAATAATTCATTACATGTCCTTAACAAAGTTGCTACACAGAATCACACTAATGGAACACAGGTCGCAGAACACATGAATGTAATGCCAGTAACAGTAGAACAAAGGCATACAAAGCAAGACATTCATCAGAGTACGGAAGCTACCCACAAGTACTCTCAAACAAATCTGAAACACCCTGACTCAAACGAAGCCATAATTAATGACCTCGGTAGTAATGCAAGTGGGACTGATAAAACAAACACAAATGAAAGTACAACCCCCTCACCAAAGACAACCACAAACGAACAGGAAAGGGATGATGAAACTGTGAGGCGAGAAGAAATATGCCGACAAGCTAACGAGTTGTTCAGATCCCTGGTACTGACAACATCCAACCTACTTAAACCACAATCATCATCAACACCTGAGAGAAAGTGGCTACCTGTACTTACCAATGCTGCTGACATTTCTAAAATTGATACCGAGTTTGGTGGCCATAGTGAACGCGTCGAGGGAACAAAAAAAGGCCATGGACAAAATGATGTAGTTGATGAGGTTGTTGTTGTTGTTGGCGACGGTACTAGTATAAACCCGAAGTATTCTGAACAACAACAAGAAGAAGAGGTGGTGAAGGAGGAGGCCCCACCCCGTGTACAACTACTTGGACCAGACGGCAGGGAGACCATGACTGACATCCACCCAGCACTGCCATATACAGGTCAGTTGGAAAGTGACCATAATTATCTATCTATCAAACTATTTATTTATCTATTTCTATCTATCAATTCATCTATCTACCTAATACTTATATCTATTCATCTGTGTCTATCTGTTCTATCTATCTGTTCTATCTATCTATCTATCTGTTTTTCTATCTACCTATCTACCTGTCTATGCATCTATTCTTC
>JAWZYT010005013.1:12500-25383 GCA_034508575.1 Petrolisthes manimaculis | reverse complement strand
GTAGTTACAGCAGGGGTGGATATAGATGAAAGAAAAGTACTGATCCTGAACAAGGCTGAGATAATGCCAGCTTCATAAGTTATAGTAGTTACAGCAGGGATGGATATAGATGAAAGAAAAGTACTGATCCTGAACACGGCTCAGTTTGACCTGCAATGAACAACATTAAGTATTTAATTAAGAAATTATCTCAGATATTATTTCTTGAATGAGGAAGAAGGAAAACTATTTAGACCACAAAGACCTTGTAGTCCAAGTAAACAGGACGCAGAGAGGCAGAACAATAAACAAGGAAATAATACAAGTGAAGAAGAGTCAGATGGAGATAATAATAATAATAATAATAATAATAATAATAATAATAATAACAAGAATATGAAGGAAAATCCTTCAAAAGCTCCGGCTCTTAATGATTCAAGTGAAATAATAAAATATCAATATGTAAAGGTCTCAAAAATATTAATGTTGTTTTATCTGGATTTTCGTATTCATATTAAAGGTGCCAGCGAGTGACAGTCATTGGGACAGAGTGTAGCACACACTGTGTGTATGAAACACAATTATAGCACACATCACAAGGATGTAATGTATGGCCCAGCAACCTCTCCACCCACCTGAGACCCGAGTCAGCTTCGGCTATGGCTGACTAAGCAGGAAGACCTCAGACAGCCGACTCAAACCCCCCACCCCCTGCTCACAGGGGTGGTAACCTCTGGCATCAGTGGTAGTTTTAACAGTGTCCCGAGCAAGGATCGAACGCTGGGCCACAGAATTGTAGCCACAACTGTTACCACTGTGCTAGCCAGAGGCTATGGTTATATTGAAATATTGAAAATGAACCCTTTTTATTGAGGGTGAACCCCTCGGATAAATGATTCAATGTCGGTAAAAGAAAATGGATGGGAGGAAGAGAGTGAGTGAGTGATTGAGTGAGTAAGTGAGTTGAACCATTTTAAGAAGTTGTCGCCACAAGAACAATAATTATGATAAGACCTAGAGCTCTCAGCTTAGTCCAGAGTTAATAATGATAATAATAATAATAATAATAATAATAATAATAATAATAATAATAATAATAATAATAATAATAATAATAATAATAATAATAATAATAATAATAATAATAATAATAATAAGCTTGTAACTTCATGTTTCTTGTATAATGTTGTCAACACAACAAAGTTAAACACAGTCTATTTAATGTTGTGAATAATACAAAAGTTATTATAAAGGAAGTTGATCCAGGACTGAAAATATTATTTGTACTAACAAGAATAAAAAGTATGGTGTTAAATATAAATATTATTATTTATACTAACAAAAAGTATAGTGTTAAATGTAAATATTATTATTTGTACTAACAAGAACAAAACGTATGTTGTTAAATATAAATATTATTATTTATACTAACAAGAAGTATAGTGTTAAATGTAAATATTATTATTTGTACTAACAAGAAGTATGTTGTTAAATGTAAATATTATTATTTGTACTAACAAGAAGTATGTTGTTAAATGTAAATATTATTATTTGTACTAACAAGAAGTATGTTGTTAAATGTAAATATTATTATTTGTACTAACAAGAAGTATAGTGTTAAATGTAAATATTATTAACATACATGTGTTGTGTTAATATAAAAAGTTGACAATGACAATCCTGCTTCCCTGACCCAACTTTAACCTGACCTGACCTGACCCAACCTTGACCTAACACTATTACTCTCATTTCAGATGTGAAAGAATTCGTTTGTTATAGAGAAAAGTGTTGTTATAACAAGGACTTATTGGAATAAACAAAGTCTCTTCATTTAAATATATAGATTAGTTCATCACTAAGTATACGAATAGTAGTAAGACAATCTTTTTAAACCACTATAGATATAGTAGTTATTCTTTAATATATTAATAATTAATGGATGAAAAGTCCAAGTGAAGTAATAACAACAAAGAATATTATTATTAATCCTATATTATATTAATTCATCACTAAGTATACGAGTAGTAGTAAGAAGTGCCTCAGGTAAAGGTTAGGGAAACCCCACCCTGTAAGGAAGATGTTCGTTCGTGTGTGTGTGTGTGTGTGTGTGTGTGGAGGTGTATATAAGGTGAGGTGAGACACACACACAACACATTCGACACAGACACACACTTGTCGACATGAAGACTGTGGTGAGTCACAAATCTATACATGTACACACAAACACACAACTCTCTTTTTATTTGGATATATATATATATATACAGTATATATAAAGTAACTTATAGTTAATATAACACTAATAACTTTTACTTTAATTAATCAATATAAACCAATGTTGTCTTTTTATAATAAATATAAAGTTGCCATTAGTTTGTAATAAAATAATGAAGTAATAACCTAAAGTTTGTGTTGTGATAAACAACAGTGAACGTGTTGTGTTGTTATATATATATTATTTTGTTGTGTTGTATATTAACTGTGTTTTTCATCATATACTTTATTAGCCTCTGCCTTGATAACTATATATATTATTCTATATTATAGTGTTGTGTTTGTATTAACATTATTTTTGTTTGATCAGATTATTGGTGCCTTTGCTGCCCTCTGCCTGGTGGCCGTGAGTGCTGAGCCTGAGCCTGAGCCTGAGCCAGGCTATGTGAGTCACGGTTACAGAGGATATGGTGGCTATAGAGGTAACCATGGTAGTAGTCATTATGGTGGATATAGATGGAAGAGAAGTGCTGAGCCTGAAGCAGCTGCTGAGCCTGTAGCTGATGCTGATGCTGATGCTGAGCCTGGCTTCAGAGGTTATAACACTTATAGTGGTTATAACAGAGGTCATGGTGGTTACAGCAGAGGTTATGTTGGTGGATATAGATGGAAGAGAAGTGCTGATCCTGAAGCTGATGCTGATGCTGATGCTGAGCCTGGCTTCAGAGGTTATGGTAACAACTATGGTAGATACAACACAGGTTATGGTGGTGGATATCAGGCTGTAAATACATACAGATGGAAGAGAAGTGCTGACCCTCAACCTGGATTCCATGCTGGTCGTACTTACTATGGTGGTGGTGTTGGTCGTGGTATCCATGGTGGTAGTGTTGGTCGTGGTATCCATGGTGGTCGTATTTCACATGGTTTCACTGGTGGTCGTGTTTCACATGGTATCACCGGTGGTCGGGGATACTATGGCTAAATTTTCATACAACCTCCAACATTTAGGTCACAAATTCATTAACAACAATGAAATATTTTTTTATATTTGCAATAAATGAAATTAAATAATTAATGAGTTTTTTGTTCTACCATTATTCTTTATTAAGGAATTTACCATTTTTTTTTATACATGGATTAATGATAATATTATTATGTTTTTTTGTATTAAAGAACAAAGTTTATTTACTGTGTTTATATAATTATATAAACAATTGTATCTTATAAACAAAGTGTTTTATGTTTTATATCTTCAGATTAATTAAAGTAATATTAAAGTTTATAAAAGTGGCTCAGAAATAATATGATAATAATCATCAATATTACATTTATGTTTTTCAAAGTTCTAACACCAAGGTTAGGTTCTAACACCAGTTCTAACACCAAGGTTAGGTTCTAAGTTCTAACACCAAGGTTAGGTTCTAACACCAAGGTTAGGTTCTAACACCAGTTCTAACACCAAGGTTAGGTTCTAACACCAGTTCTAACACCAAGGTTAAGTTCTAAGTTCTAACACCAAGGTTAGGTTCTAATACCAAGGTTAGGTTCTAACACCAAGGTTAAGTTCTAACACCAAGGTTGTAAACTGGTCATACAAGCCAGGCTTGCCTTCATCCTTGATGCTTGAGACCATAGATAGAGTCTATGTTGAGAAAGTCATAAAGCATTGGGTTGTTTTAAGCTGATAGTTCAAGTAACACATATATATCCACCCAATATAAAATTAGACTGAGGACATTCCCTGGACTACAGTACACCATGGCGCTCACAAGGCTCTACCATATGTCAATAACAACAACAAAATAATAATAATAATTGTACCGGTGATTCGAACCTGGGATCTTTCGGTTAAGGCCAAATAACAGCCTTTGGCTTGGGCTGTAGGGGTTCGAACCCCCCCCCCCCACAACCCCGCCATTGGTGACTTAAAAATAATTATAGGCCGAGGACATTTCCCAGGCTTCACCCATCAGAATGACGTATAACTTTTTACTTCTGGAGAAACGATGCGGCCGTGCATAGCGGCTAAACAGACACACACACACACACAGACGGAGTGTTATATTTATATAGAGATAATATAATAACTGACATAAAAAAATAATGTTTTCTCATTGAATATAATAATATTTGGAATAATCTGTGATAATTGTATTAATTCATTAATTAATAATATAAAGATAAACATTGCCATATAAATGAGGTAATGCCAGCTTCATAAGTTATAGTAGTTACAGCAGGGGTGGATATAGATGAAAGAAAAGTACTGATCCTGAACAAGGCTGAGATAATGCCAGCTTCATAAGTTATAGTAGTTACAGCAGGGGTGGATATAGATGAAAGAAAAGTACTGATCCTGAACAAGGCTGAGATAATGCCAGCTTCATAAGTTATAGTAGTTACAGCAGGGATGGATATAGATGAAAGAAAAGTACTGATCCTGAACACGGCTCAGTTTGACCTGCAATGAACAACATTAAGTATTTAATTAAGAAATTATCTCAGATATTATTTCTTGAATGAGGAAGAAGGAAAACTATTTAGACCACAAAGACCTTGTAGTCCAAGTAAACAGGACGCAGAGAGGCAGAACAATAAACAAGGAAATAATACAAGTGAAGAAGAGTCAGATGGAGATAATAATAATAATAATAATAATAATAACAAGAACATGAAGGAAAATCCTTCAAAAGCTCCGGCTCTTAATGATTCAAGTGAAATAATAAAATATCAATATGTAAAGGTCTCAAAAATATTAATGTTGTTTTATCTGGATTTTCGTATTCATATGGTTATATTGAAATATTGAAAATGAACCCTTTTTATTGAGGGTGAACCCCTCCGATAAATGATTCAATGTCGGTAAAAGAAAATGGATGAGAGGAAGAGAGTGAGTGAGTGAGTAAGTGAGTGAGTAAGTCAGTTGAACCATTTTAAGAAGTTGTCGCCACAAGAACAATAATTATGATAAGACCTAGAGCTAATAATAATAATAATAATAATAATAATAATAATAATAATAATAATAATAATAATAATAATAATAATAATAATAATAATAATAATAATAAGCTTGTAACTTCATGTTTCTTGTATAATGTTGTCAACACAACAAAGTTAAACACAGTCTATTTAATGTTGTGAATAATACAAAAGTTATTATAAAGGAAGTTGATCCAGGACTGAAAATATTATTTGTACTAACAAGAACAAAACGTATGGTGTTAAATGTAAATATTATTATTATTTGTACTAACAAGAACAAAACGTATGTTGTTAAATGTAAATATTATTAACATACATGTGTTGTGTTAATATAAAAAGTTGACAATGACAATCCTGCTTCCCTGACCCAGCTTTAACCTGACCTGACCTGACCCAACCTTGACCTAACACTATTACTCTCATTTCAGATGTGAAAGAATTCGTTTGTTATAGAGAAAAGTGTTGTTATAACAAGGACTTATTGGAATAAACAAAGTCTCTTCATTTAAATATATAGATTAGTTCATCACTAAGTATACGAATAGTAGTAAGACAATCTTTTTAAACCACTATAGATATAGTAGTTATTCTTTAATATATTAATAATTAATAGATGAAAAGTCCAAGTGAAGTAATAACAACAAAGAATATTATTATTAATCCTATATTATATTAATTCATCACTAAGTATACGAGTAGTAGTAAGAAGTGCCTCAGGTAAAGGTTAGGGAAACCCCACCCTGTAAGGAAGATGTTCGTTCGTGTGTGTGTGTGTGTGTGTGTGTGTGTGTGGAGGTGTATATAAGGTGAGGTGAGACACACACACAACACATTCGACACAGACACACACTTGTCGACATGAAGACTGTGGTGAGTCACAAATCTATACATGTACACACAAACACACAACTCTCTTTTTATTTGGATATATATATATATATATACAGTATATATAAAGTAACTTATAGTTAATATAACACTAATAACTTTTACTTTAATTAATCAATATAAACCAATGTTGTCTTTTTATAATAAATATAAAGTTGCCATTAGTTTGTAATAATTAGTTTGTGTTGTGATAAACAACAGTGAACGTGTTGTGTTGTTATATATATATTATTTTGTTGTGTTGTATATTAACAGTGTTTTTCATCATATACTTTATTAGCCTCTGCCTTGATAACTATATATATTATTCTATATTATAGTGTTGTGTTTGTATTAACATTATTTTTGTTTGATCAGATTATTGGTGCCTTTGCTGCCCTCTGCCTGGTGGCCGTGAGTGCTGAGCCTGAGCCTGAGCCTGAGCCAGGCTATGTGAGTCACGGTTACAGAGGATATGGTGGCTATAGAGGTAACCATGGTAGTAGTCATTATGGTGGATATAGATGGAAGAGAAGTGCTGAGCCTGAAGCAGCTGCTGAGCCTGTAGCTGATGCTGATGCTGATGCTGAGCCTGGCTTCAGAGGTTATAACACTTATAGTGGTTATAACAGAGGTCATGGTGGTTACGGCAGAGGTTATGTTGGTGGATATAGATGGAAGAGAAGTGCTGATCCTGAAGCAGCTGCTGAGCCTGAAGCTGATGCTGATGCTGATGCTGAGCCTGGCTTCAGAGGTTATGGTAACAACTATGGTAGATACAACACAGGTTATGGTGGTGGATATCAGACTGGAAATACATACAGATGGAAGAGAAGTGCTGACCCTCAACCTGGATTCCATGCTGGTCGTACTTACTATGGTGGTGGTGTTGGTCGTGGTATCCATGGTGGTAGTGTTGGTCGTGGTATCCATGGTGGTCGTATTTCACATGGTTTCACTGGTGGTCGTGTTTCACATGGTATCACCGGTGGTCGGGGATACTATGGATAAATTTTCATACAACCTCCAACATTTAGGTCACAAATTCATTAACAACAATGAAATATTTTTTTATATTTGCAATAAATGAAATTAAATCATTAATGAGTTTTTTGTTCTACCATTATTCTTTATTAAGGAATTTACCATTTTTTTTTATACATGGATTAATGATAATATTATTATGTTTTTTTGTATTAAAGAACAAAGTTTATTTACTGTGTTTATATAATTATATAAACAATTGTATCTTATAAACAAAGTGTTTTATGTTTTATATCTTCAGATTAATTAAAGTAATATTAAAGTTTATAAAAGTGGCTCAGAAATAATATGATAATAATCATCAATATTACATTTATGTTTTTCAAAGTTCTAACACCAAGGTTAGGTTCTAACACCAGTTCTAACACCAAGGTTAGGTTCTAAGTTCTAACACCAAGGTTAGGTTCTAACACCAAGGTTAGGTTCTAACACCAGTTCTAACACCAAGGTTAGGTTCTAACACCAGTTCTAACACCAAGGTTAGGTTCTAACACCAGTTCTAACACCAAGGTTAGGTTCTAACACCAGTTCTAACACCAAGGTTAGGTTCTAAGTTCTAACACCAAGGTTAGGTTCTAACACCAGTTCTAACACCAAGGTTAGGTTCTAACACCAGTTCTAACACCAAGGTTAAGTTCTAAGTTCTAACACCAAGGTTAGGTTCTAATACCAAGGTTAGGTTCTAACACCAAGGTTAAGTTCTAACACCAAGGTTGTAAACTGGTCATACAAGCCAGGCTTGCCTTCATCCTTGATGCTTGAGACCATAGATAGAGTCTATGTTGAGAAAGTCATAAAGCATTGGGTTGTTTTAAGCTGATAGTTCAAGTAACACATATATATCCACCCAATATAAAATTAGACTGAGGACATTCCCTGGACTACAGTACACCATGGCGCTCACAAGGCTCTACCATATGTCAATAACAACAACAAAATAATAATAATAATTGTACCGGTGATTCGAACCTGGGATCTTTCGGTTAAGGCCAAATAACAGCCTTTGGCTTGGGCTGTAGGGGTTCGAACCCCCCCCCCCCACAACCCCGCCATTGGTGACTTAAAAATAATTATAGGCCGAGGACATTTCCCAGGCTTCACCCATCAGAATGACGTATAACTTTTTACTTCTGGAGAAACGATGCGGCCGTGCATAGCGGCTAAACAGACACACACACACACACAGACGGAGTGTAATATTTATATAGAAATAATATAATAACTGACATAAAAAAATAATGTTTTCTCATTGAATATAATAATATTTGGAATAATCTGTGATAATTGTATTAATTCATTAATTAATAATATAAAGATAAACATTGCCATATAAATGAGGTAATGCCAGCTTCATAAGTTATAGTAGTTACAGCAGGGGTGGATATAGATGAAAGAAAAGTACTGATCCTGAACAAGGCTGAGATAATGCCAGCTTCATAAGTTATAGTAGTTACAGCAGGGGTGGATATAGATGAAAGAAAAGTACTGATCCTGAACAAGGCTGAGATAATGCCAGCTTCATAAGTTATAGTAGTTACAGCAGGGATGGATATAGATGAAAGAAAAGTACTGATCCTGAACACGGCTCAGTTTGACCTGCAATGAACAACATTAAGTATTTAATTAAGAAATTATCTCAGATATTATTTCTTGAATGAGGAAGAAGGAAAACTATTTAGACCACAAAGACCTTGTAGTCCAAGTAAACAGGACGCAGAGAGGCAGAACAATAAACAAGGAAATAATACAAGTGAAGAAGAGTCAGATGGAGATAATAATAATAATAATAATAATAATAATAATAATAATAATAACAAGAATATGAAGGAAAATCCTTCAAAAGCTCCGGCTCTTAATGATTCAAGTGAAATAATAAAATATCCATATGTAAAGGTCTCAAAAATATTAATGTTGTTTTATCTGGATTTTCGTATTCATATTAAAGGTGCCAGCGAGTGACAGTCATTGGGACAGAGTGTAGCACACACTGTGTGTATGAAACACAATTATAGCACACATCACAAGGATGTAATGTATGGCCCAGCAACCTCTCCACCCACCTGAGACCCGAGTCAGCTTCGGCTATGGCTGACTAAGCAGGAAGACTCAGACAGCCGACTCAAACCCCACACCCCCTGCTCACAGGGGTGGTAACCTCTGGCATCAGTGGTAGTTTTAACAGTGTCCCGAGCAAGGATCGAACGCTGGGCCACAGAATTGCAGCCACAACTGTTACCACTGTGCTAGCCAGAGGCTATGGTTATATTGAAATATTGAAAATGAACCCTTTTTATTGAGGGTGAACCCCTCGGATAAATGATTCAATGTCGGTAAAAGAAAATGGATGGGAGGAAGAGAGTGAGTGAGTGAGTAAGTGAGTAAGTGAGTTGAACCATTTTAAGAAGTTGTCGCCACAAGAACAATAATTACGATAAGACCTAGAGCTCATAATGATAATGACAATAATAATAATAATAATAATAATAATAATAATAATAATAATAATAATAATAATAATAATAATAATAATAATAATAATAATAATAATAATAATAATAATAATAATAAGCTTGTAACTTCATGTTTCTTGTATAATGTTGTCAACACAACAAAGTTAAACACAGTCTATTTAATGTTGTGAATAATACAAAAGTTATTATTAAGGAAGTTGATCCAGGACTGAAAATATTATTTGTACTAACAAGAACAAAACGTATGGTGTTAAATGTAAATATTATTATTTATACTAACAAGAACAAAACGTATGGTGTTAAATGTAAATATTATTATTATTTGTACTAACAAGAACAAAAAGTATGTTGTTAAATGTAAATATTATTATTATTTGTACTAACAAAAACAAAACGTATGTTGTTAAATGTAAATATTATTATTATTTGTACTAACAAGAACAAAACGTATGTTGTTAAATGTAAATATTATTAACATACATGTGTTGTGTTAATATAAAAAGTTGACAATGACAATCCTGCTTCCCTGACCCAGCTTTAACCTGACCTGACCTGACCCAACCTTGACCTAACACTATTACTCTCATTTCAGATGTGAAAGAATTCGTTTGTTATAGAGAAAAGTGTTGTTATAACAAGGACTTATTGGAATAAACAAAGTCTCTTCATTTAAATATATAGATTAGTTCATCACTAAGTATACGAATAGTAGTAAGACAATCTTTTTAAACCACTATAGATATAGTAGTTATTCTTTAATATATTAATAATTAATGGATGAAAAGTCCAAGTGAAGTAATAACAACAAAGAATATTATTATTAATCCTATATTATATTAATTCATCACTAAGTATACGAGTAGTAGTAAGAAGTGCCTCAGGTAAAGGTTAGGGAAACCCCACCCTGTAAGGAAGATGTTCGTTCGTGTGTGTGTGTGTGTGGAGGTGTATATAAGGTGAGGTGAGACACACACACAACACATTCGACACAGACACACACTTGTCGACATGAAGACTGTGGTGAGTCACAAATCTATACATGTACACACAAACACACAACTCTCTTTTTATTTGGATATATATATATATACAGTATATATAAAGTAACTTATAGTTAATATAACACTAATAACTTTTACTTTAATTAATCAATATAAACCAATGTTGTTTTTTTATAATAAATATAAAGTTGCCATTAGTTTGTAATAAACTAGTGAAGTAATAACCTGAAGTTTGTGTTGTGATAAACAACAGTGAACGTGTTGTGTTGTTATATATATATATATTGTTATATATTATTTTGTTGTGTTGTATATTAACAGTGTTTTTCATCATATACTTTATTAGCCTCTGCCTTGATAACTATATATATTATTCTATATTATAGTGTTGTGTTTGTATTAACATTATTTTTGTTTGATCAGATTATTGGTGCCTTTGCTGCCCTCTGCCTGGTGGCCGTGAGTGCTGAGCCTGAGCCTGAGCCTGAGCCAGGCTATGTGAGTCACGGTTACAGAGGATATGGTGGCTATAGAGGTAACCATGGTAGTAGTCATTATGGTGGATATAGATGGAAGAGAAGTGCTGAGCCTGAAGCAGCTGCTGAGCCTGTAGCTGATGCTGATGCTGATGCTGAGCCTGGCTTCAGAGGTTATAACACTTATAGTGGTTATAACAGAGGTCATGGTGGTTACGGCAGAGGTTATGTTGGTGGATATAGATGGAAGAGAAGTGCTGATCCTGAAGCAGCTGCTGAGCCTGAAGCTGATGCTGATGCTGATGCTGAGCCTGGCTTCAGAGGTTATGGTAACAACTATGGTAGATACAACACAGGTTATGGTGGTGGATATCAGGCTGGAAATACATACAGATGGAAGAGAAGTGCTGACCCTCAACCTGGATTCCATGCTGGTCGTACTTACTATGGTGGTGGTGTTGGTCGTGGTATCCATGGTGGTAGTGTTGGTCGTGGTATCCATGGTGGTCGTATTTCACATGGTTTTACTGGTGGTCGTGTTTCACATGGTATCACTGGTGGTCGGGGATACTATGGCTAAGTTAACATACACTCCATCCATCACTATCCATGTCACTTTTATACAGAACCAATTGTATTTTTTATACATGCAATAAAATTTTATACTAAATTATTGATGTGTTTTCTATCACAAATTTGAAAAAAAAATATATAGTAAACATGAGGTTAACAAAGCTCTGTATATGATAAAGTTGATATAGAAAAACAAACTGTTATTTTTGACAAAGTTTTTATAGAAACAGAGGTATTAAGGGGGTGTGGGAATACGGGGACAAGCTTAGGAGGGGTTTTGGGGGGTGCAGGAGTAGGGGGACAGGCTTGGGTGAGATGACAGCCCACCCAACCAATCAACCTGGAGATCTTTTTGGATGGACTGTCAACAAGAAACTGCCTACTCTATAGATCTCAGGCCTCAACTCATGAAGGCTAGAGATTGTAAATAACGAGTGTATAGTCTGTCAATGATACATGTACCCCACCTTCACTCAATTACTCGTAGTTTTAGCTGGTAAAATCTGGAGTAGTAAGCAGGGTTATCTTACAGTGATTGTAATTGGTTCATCTAATATCTGCTGTAAGATACCCCTGCTTTCTACTCTAGATTTTACCAGCTAAGACGGTGAGTAACTGAGTGAAGGTGAGGTATGTACGTGCATTGAGAGACTGTACATACATGGTAAGTTGTAAAGGAGTTCAGTTTGTTGATATCTGAGTCACCCTGTTCATCATCCCAGGAGGTTCTCTACGTGAGTCACACTGGTGGCAGCGGTGGGATATCCAACATAATTCGGCGCTCGTAATTTAAAAAGAAGAGTTCATTTCTAAGCTACAATTTTATTCATAAATGTTCAATCATGGCAGAAGACTAGAATATCATCCTGCTTCGAAATTACAATATAGAATAGTACAGTATATCAAAAGTAGGAAATCGTTATATGTATATATGGTACCGCCTGTGGAGCAGAAAAAAAAATAATAAAGTGCCAAAGTTGAAATCACAGGTTGGGGAAGATTTTTTTTAAATATTTATTGATATTAGGCGCCGCAACAGCGAGAATATGGATGAGCCTGAAACATTATGAACTTTGGGTGATAATCATGAAGGTCAGTGTTTGTGTTTACTACAGATAAAGTACACCTTGGAGAGGAGTGATAAGAAGTGGAGTGGTAGGAGTTAGCTTAGTGATAGGAGTAATAGAAGGTAAGGTGATAAAAGGTGCAGTGAGAGGAAGTGGAGTGATAGGAGTTAGTTAGCTTAGTAATAGGAGAAATAGGAGTTAAT
>JAWZYT010005013.1:0-7500 GCA_034508575.1 Petrolisthes manimaculis | reverse complement strand
AAAATGAGAAAAAGAGAGAAAGAGAGAGAGAGAGTGTGTGTGTATGTGTGTGTGTGTGTGTGTGTGTGTGTGTGTGTGTGTGTGTGTGTGTGTAGTAAATTGGTTTGTACACTTTAATCTTTGGTCATTTTTTACCTTCTCTTTGTCACTCCCTTACTCCTACCTACCTACCTACCTACCTACCTACCTACCTACCTACCTACCTACCTACCTACCTACCTACCTACCTACCTACTTACCTACCTACTTACCTACCTACCTACTTACCACACTCCCTCCCTCCCTACCACACTCCCATCCTATCTATCTACTTACCTACCTACCTACCTACTTACCACACTCCCTCCCTCCCTACCACACTCCCTACCTATCTATCTACCTACCTACCTACCTACCTACCTACTTACCACACTCCCTCCCTACCACACTCCCTCCCTCCCTACCTCACTCCCTACCTACCTATCTACTTACCTACTTACCTACCATACTCCCTACCTACCTCCCACTCTACCTACCTACCTCCCACCCTACCTACCTACCACACTCCCTCCCTCCCTCCCACACTCCCTACCTATCTACCCCACTCCCTCCCTCCCTCCCTCTCTACGTCACACACTGGATAAGAAACCTGTTTATCCTGTAACACACACACACACACACACACACACACACACACACCCGTCTCTGTACACACACACACTCGTCTCTGTACACAAACACACACACACCCGTCTCTGTACACACACACACACACCCGTCTCTGTACACAAACACATACACACACTAATATATATATATATATATATATATATATATATATATATATATATATATATATATTTTTTTTTTTTTTTTTTTTTTTTTTTTTTGTGTAGAGAGAATATAGTACAGTTCTTTTTATCAATGTTTTTATACCCCAACTCAACACACGCACGCACACACACACACACACACACACACACACACACACACACACACACACACACACACAGGCAAGAAAATGGATAAAACTTTAATTCTACATCAACTTTTGTATCTATCTACTTTGTATCTATCTACCTTTGTATCTATCTACCTTTGTATCTATCTACCTTGTATATATCTAGGTTACATATTGTTTGTTTTACTCGATTTTCCAACATTTTACTTAATATAACTATACTATTTACCCCTTAAAATATATAGTTTTCTTTCATTTACATTTGACAGAAAATGAGCAAAATATTGGGTAACTATATAAAAAAATACAGATTATATTATTTATTGAAAATTGATTGATTGATGGATGGATATTAGACGAGGAAGAATAAGGTGATTCAGGATTAATTAAAGAAACCTATTACCTTAATTATTCTAGTGAGGATTTAGTATGTATCGCATTTCTTCATCCATCAATTATAATTAAAAAAAAAAAAAAAAAAAAAAAGGAAGGTTAATGGAATACCGTGAAAATATAACCCTTCACTAAATTGCAAACTAAGTCACGCTAACATACAATATTTCCAACACCAAAGGTATATAAAAACAGTAATAAAAAATAAGTGGTACACACACACTCATTCTTTCACATACACACTCTCTCTCTCACACACACACACTCACTCATTCTTTCACATACACATACACACATACACACTCTCTCTCTCTCACATACACACACTCATACACACACACACACTCATTCTTTCACATACACACACTCTTTCTCTCTCACACACACACACTCACTGATTCTCTCACATACACATACACACTCTCTCTCTCACACACACATACACACACACTCTCTCTCTCTCACATACACACACTCACACACACACACACACTCCCCCCCCCCCACACACACTCTCTCTCTCTCTCTCATTCTCACCCACCCACCACACACACACACACACATACACACGCGCGCAAGCATAAGAAGGTGAGCATAACATTGGAGTATTCAGTATTGGTTGAGAGACAGATGTACCAGGCAGCTTATACGACCAACTCTATATTGAATACAAGACTAATATATGAAAGTAAGTGTTTATATGAATCCACTCAGAGCTTACACACACACACACATACACACACACACACTCATTCTTTCACATACACACATACACTCTCTCTCACACACACTCATTCTTTCACATACACACATACACTCATACACTCTCTCTCTCACATACACACACTCATACACACATTCTCTCTCTCTCTCTCTCTCTCTCTCTCACACACACACACACTCTCTCTCTCATTCTCACCCACCCACAACACACACACACAAACACACACACACATACACACACACACACACACACACACACACATTTATATATATTTCTATGTGTATCTTTCAGGACAAGATGATGAGGATAATGAAGATGATGGTGATGGTGATGTTGTTGTTGTTGATGATGATGTTGGAAAGGTCACTCACAACCCATCTAACACATCATCCACCTCCACCTCCACCTCCTCCACCCACGACAAAAGCTCCACCCACACCTCCTCCACCCACGACAAAAGCTCCACCCACACCTCCACCACCAACAACACCTCCACCCACACCACCCACAAACGAACACACATATATAAACACCACTAACACCACCAACACCACCCAAGAAACAGCAATAATACCACGAGGCTACATATACACAGATTGGTCAACCATACCAGATGATACAGTACAGGGGAAACTTGTTGTGGTACCTAACAAGAAAATTTCACACGCAGCCAAACCCATGTACACTGTCAACGTCAAAAAACCATGTGAGTCTTGTTGTTGTTGTTGTTGTTGTTGTTTTCGGGGCTGGATATTTATTTTATTTATTTAGTTGGTGTTGTTGTTTTCGGTGCTGGATATTTATTTTATTTATTTATCTGTTGGTGTGTCTGTTTTAGGTCTAGCGTCCACATTTTTAGCCGTATGATGTTAAAAAAAATTCTGTTGATAGATATTCATCATAAAACAAAATGATTAACTTTTGGGCAAAATCGGTCGAAGGTCAAGGTCACAAAAAAATAAAGATAGCAAAGGGCGAGTGGTCGCTGGACATCGAATGATAATAATAATAATAATAATAATAATAATAATAATAATAATAATAATAATAATAATAATAATAATAATAATAATAATAATAATAATAATAATAATAATAATAATAATAATAATAATAATAATAATAATACTTACAAACTTTCTATACTCACTCATGCATACAAAATTCTCCACAAAATTCATTTCACTTGGGAGTGTGTTATTCCTTATTGATCAAACATTCCAAGTTTGATTGTGTGTGTGTGTGTGTGTGTGTGTGTGTGTGTGTGTGTGTGTGTGTACTTTTTTTAAAGCCCTGAAGCTGAAGGTTTTGCTGTTTAGAAAAAAGTGTTGAAGAAAATGATCACGAATGCATTGAGAGAGAGAGAGAGAGAGAGAGAGAGAGAGAGAGAGAGAGAGAGAGAGAGAGAGAGAGAGAGAGAGAGGCAGGGGAGTAACAATAATTGAGTGCACAAAAATTGAAGTAAATATAATATGCTTGACACACCGTACATAATACTAGTAAGTATTGACTATACACACATACACACACTAGAATACTACTGCTACTACTATTTCTACTACTACTACTACTACTACTATTTCTACTACTACTACTACTACTACTATTTCTACTACTACTACTACTACTACTATTTCTACTACTACTACTACTACTACTACTACTATTTCTACTACTACTACTACTACTACTTGTACTACTACTACTACTACTACTACTATTTCTACTACTACTACTACTACTACTATTTCTACTACTACTACTACTACTACTACTATTTCTACTACAACAACAACTACTATTTCTACTACTACTACTACTACTACTACTACTACTACTACTACTACTACTACTACTACCACCACGTTTTCAGGTCAGTGTGTACAATTATGCCGTGTTGTACCTGGGTGTCAAATGGGTGAAATAAACTTGCCTAATTGTCACATCTTCCCCCAACCTCACTACACCTTCCCCCAAAATGAGTATGAGACATCTACCCACCTCGTCTTCTATTGGACAGGTGAGTTCATAATTAAGGCTGTATGTAATTTAATCTGTGTTGGTAAATCTAGAGCGACTAAATCCTTACTTAATTAAACGTTATAACTATTTTCCAAGCAACAGAACACCGTTATTATTATTATTATTATTATTATTATTTATTTTTTTTTTGCTCCTCTGCTTCTGTTTTTATTTTATTTTGTTTTTCCTGACCTAAACCTCAGTTCACTTTATCTGGATTGGATCTGACAATAGCTAACCTAAACTGACCTGACCTGACCTAATCTAAAATAACCAGACCTAACTTACCCAAACACAACCTAACCTAACCTAACCTAACCTAACCTAAACTAACCTAACCAAACACAACCTAACCTAACCTAACCTAATCTAACCTAATCTAAAATAACCAGACCTAACTTAACCAAACACAACGTAACCTAACCTAACTTGTCCAAACCTAACGTAACCTAACCAAACACAACCTAACCTAACCTAACCTAACCTAATCTAAAATAACCAGACCTAACTTAACCAAACACAACGTAACCTAACCTAACTTGTCCAAACCTAACTTCACCTTCTACAACAGAATACCATCGTCGAGGCAACAGACTTTACCGCTTGTATGAAGTTGAGACCGGTTATGTAAATGCTCGGAAGATATGTCAACAGGAGGAAGGTCAACTGGCAGTGATGGACTCTCAGGTCAAGATACAAGAAGTTTTGGATGTTATGGACAGTAAGGGTGAGTTATGGGGTCATTATAGGTCACCTTACAGCTTTATGTAACTATGACCTTAGAATTGGAGTGGTTTATCATACAGTAGGTCAATAATTATATATATATATATATATATATATATATATACCGTATATAAAACACTCCGTCTGTGTGTTTAGCCGCTATGCACGGCCGCATTGTTTTACCTGGAATAAAAAGTAATACGTCATTTTGATGGGTGAAGCCAGGGAAGCGTCCTCGGCCTATATATATATATTTTTTTAAGTGACCAATGGCGGGGTTGGGGGGGGGGGGGTGTTCGAACCCAATATCCCTGCAGCCCAAGCCAAAGGCTGTTATTTGGCCTTAACCGAAAGATCCCAGGTTCGAATCCCCGGTACAATTTTTTGTTGACAAATGGTAGAGCCTTGTGAGCGGTGTACTGTACTGTAGTCCAGGGAATGTCCTCAGTCTAATTTTATACTGGGTGGATATATATGTGTTTGTTGAATTATCAACTTAAAACACCCCAAAGCTTTATGACTTTCTCAACATAGACTCTATCTATGGTCTATAATAAAGGTGTGGTGTGTTTACAGGTATAACACAGGTCTGGATTGGTATGTTCTGGGACTGGTACAACAACAAACCACCACAATGGCAGTACAGATATGGTAAGACACTTATAACACATGATAAGGCACTTACACAAACACACACACACACAAACACACAATACACTCACAATTTCTTACGTGTGTGTGTGTGTGTGTGTGTTTGTGAGCTATTATTTTTATAGTAGTGTGACATTAATGTGAATATAATTATGTAACAAATCACTACCTCAACAACAACAAAAATAATGATCATTATACAACAACATTAATGTTGATAATAATGATAATAATAATAATAATAATAATAATAATAATAATAATAATAGTAATAATAATAATAATAATAATAATAATAATAATAATAATAATAATAGTAATAATAATAATAATAATAATAATAGGTATAATAAGAATAAAAAAGACAACGAAAATAATAAAAATAATAATGATAAGAATAATAAAAACGACAATGAAAAAAAAAATAATAAAATAAATAAATAATAATAATTATGATAAAAAATAATAATAATAATAAAAAAAAAAGATAATAATAATGCTAAAAATCCTACTACTACTACTACTACTAATTCGTCTATTACATTTCAGAAACGGGCAGTAACTATACAGGTAACTTAGATCATCCTGAACATCGCTGTGTTTTCCTGTTCTTCCTCATTGAACATTGGAAAATCAGCAACCAATATAATTGTGCTGAGAAAATGTCATTTATTTGTCAGAGAGATTATTAAATTAAGGTGAGAAATATGCTGATGGTTAAACTGGAAGGCTATTTACTGTATTCTCAAAATGTTTATGTCACTAAACAGCAACACATTTCCTGGTCCTAACGAGATGTTGTATATTTGTAAGTGGTCTAGATTGTGACAACATTACAGGGTGTCTTACTATTCTATAATACAAAGTCTTTATATATATATATATATATATATATATATATATATATATATATATATATATATATATATATATATATATATATATATATATATATATATATATATATATATATATTTATATATATATATATATATATTTGCTCTGTCTGTACCAATAATAATACCAAGAAATGTAGTTAAATTAATACAACACCACTGACTGACTTTAAAATGATAATTCGCTTTTGTTACATTGGAGTTTCTTAATTCCTCCAAAGTATGCCACGAAACAGCACCAGAAGAACAAACAAAAATGGTGTTGTGTTGCTTGGAATAGTTTGGAGATTCAGTTGCTCCAAATTATTTACCAACACCGAATTTTCTCCATAAACTCGACTGGACTGATATAATATTATGAACTTAAGAGGGAAATACACTGTTGGTAAATCTGGAGTAAATGATTCTTCAAACTGGTCCAAGCAACAGAACACTATTATTTGTGTTAATCTGGTCGTGTTTCCTGATATACTTTGGAGGAATCAAGGCACTCCAATGTAAAAAAAAATAAAAAACTGATATAACACAACTTTTACATCTTATTAAATTATTATAGTTACTAAAATATTATATGTGTGAGTTTTGTGGTTGTGAAATATTATATGTATAACTTATATGGTTATAAAATATAATATGTATAAATTGTGTGGTTATAAAATATTATATATACAATTATGATTTATGTGGTTATAAAATATTATATGTATAACTTATGTGGTTATAAAATATTATATGTATAATTATAAGTTATGTGGTTATAAAATATTATATGTATAACTCGTGTGGTTGTGAAATATTATATAAAATTAAGATTTGTGTGGTTGTGAAATAATACATAACATATAACTTGTGGCATTAAATAATAATACATAATAATCTCTGAAATTAAATAATAATAATACATAATAATCTCTGAAGTTAAATAATAATAATACATACACACATAAACACACACACACATACACACACACACACACACACACACACAACACACACACACACATACAAAGTCCTTTAATTATTTATATCACCCTCTCTATATTAACCAAACCTCTTTCTCAAAATAACGGTGATTTTATTTCTGTCAATTTATTTATATACAATTATTAATGTTACTTATTAATCTTTAAATAAATCCTGAGCAGTAT
>JAWZYT010005012.1:22500-54715 GCA_034508575.1 Petrolisthes manimaculis | reverse complement strand
CCTTCCCCTGCCTGCCCCCTTGTGTGACCTGGCCTGCTGTAAGACCACTGGTTCTCTGTCAAAACAATTTGTGGTATTGTGTACGCCTGATTTCACTCACTCACTCACCCCTTCCTTCCGCCTACCAATATATCCGACACCTAAAGTAGGGACGAGTTGGGGAGGGGAAAGGAAGGTGGTATAGAGGGAATGAAATGAGGGAAGTGAGGGAGAAAGTTGGGGAGGGGAAAGGAAGGTGGTATAGAGGGAATGAGATGAGGGAAGTGAGGAAGAAAGTTGGGGAGGGGAAAGGAAGGTGGTATAGAGGGAATGAGATGAGGGAAGTGAGGGAGAAAGTTGGGGAGGGGAAAGGAAGGTGGCATAGAGGGAATGAGATGAGGGAAGTGAGGGAGAAATATTTAAGGAGAGGGGAAAGAGCTTGGGTGAATATGAGTGATGAGTAGTGAGTGAGGAAAGTTTGAGGGAGAAGGGGAGATGATGGTGATGTGTTAGAGTTTGGGAAATAGGAAAGTAGAATGCATGTACCGGTAGTATGAGTACAAAGAAGCAGTGTGATAGACAAAGTAATGCACACACACGCACACACACACACACACACACACACACACACAAACACACAAACACTTAAAACCACAAACACAGAGAAGACAAGCACGCACCACCACAATGAAATGACACACAGAGATAGACAGACATACAATTAGCAAACTCGACAGACACACAGACAGACAGACAGGAAGGAACAGCTGGGTGGGGCCTCTTCCTTCCTCTCTCTCTCTCTCTCTCTCTCTCTCTCTCTCTCTCTCTCTCTGCTTACATCTTCACTCGGCCCCCACACACAGATCGGGTTATTTTTGTTCTGGTCACACTGGTCAGCCTGCCCCCAACCCCCCTACCCCCTCCCCCACAGATCCCCCTTCGATCCGTACACACACACACACATACTGTACATACACTGAACATCACCTCCACACACACACACACACACACACACTTACTGTACATACTTTGAACATCACCTACACACACACACACACACACTGAGTCTGTTCCTTACACACATACTCTGAATATCACCTCCACACACACACAATGACCCCCCCCCCCACCCATCCCTTACCCCCCCCCCACCCAGTGTCCCGGAAGCTGTATACTGTATATATAGGTCCCACTGGTGACCACTTGACCTGTCCATCTCTCACACACACACACACACACACAGAGAGAGAGAGACACAGACACATACACACAGACACATACACACAGACACACACAGAGAGAGAGAGACACAGACACATACACACAGACAGACATACACACACACACACAGACACACACACACACAGAGAAAGAGACACACACACAGACACAGACACACACACAAACATCCTCGTGTGGTTTTGTTTACCCCACGTTACTGAGTGTTTGTTTATCTTTTCGGGGGGGGGGATACCTACTATACTCTCTTCACGGTGAGTTAAGGACAGAGTATACTTTTGATACATACATTGGAGTGCCTTGATTCCTCCAAAGTATATGTCAGGAAACAGAACCTGGCAGTATATTTTTGGTACATTGGAGTGCCTTGATTCCTCCAAAGTATATCAGGAAACAGAACCAGAGGCAGGACACAGATTACACAGACACTGAGACAGATAAACACCCAGACACACACACAGAGAGAGAGAGAGAGAGAGAGAGAGAGAGAGAGAGAGAGAGAGAGAGAGAGAGAGAGAGAGAGAGAGAGAGAGAGAGAGAGAGAGGTGGGTGTAACAATGGAACTATTTGCTTGCTGTGGTATAGGTGTAGTTAACGAGTATAATGAGGTGAGAGTGTGTAGTGTAATCACTCTGAGGGCACGACTCTCTCACCTCATTGTGTAAGAAGAAGTAGAGCAATCCCACTCCATCCTCCATCCTCATCCTCCATCCTCCTTCCTCATCCTCCCCCTCCATCCTCCTCCTTCATCCTCCTCCTTCATCCTCCATCCTCCTCCCCCTCCATCCTCCTCCTCCATCCATCCTCCTCCTCCTTCCTCATCCTCCCCACAAGACACAACTTCCTTCCTTCCTATTTTTCTTCATTCATTCCTTCCTGTTCTTTTCCTTCTCATTATAACACGTACACTCTCTTCTTTCTTCATTCTTTCACTCCAGCTCTCTCCACTCTCTCTTTTATTGTAGCACATGTACTCTCTCCTTCACTCACTCACTCACTCACTCCAACTCTCCCTCCTCCCAAAATCACATTCACGAATACACACACTTTCTCTTTCCTACCTTCCTTTCTTCACTTCACCCATCTTTCCACCACCTTTCACTTTCACACACACACACACAAAATCTCTCTCTTTCTTCTCTCTCTCTCTCTCTCTCTCTCTCTCTCTCTCTCTCTCTCTCTCTCTCTCTCTCTCTCTCTCTCTCTCTCTCTCTCTCTCTTTCTATCTCTAATTGATCACTGACCTTATGTAAACCCATATATACCTTAGTACCATTTCGTTCATCATTCTAGCTACACACACACACACTCTCTCTCTCTCTCTCTCTCTCTCTCTCTCTCTCTCTCTCTCTCTCTCTCTCTCTCTCTAATATAACAATTACTATTGTCTTATTCTCATTATAAACACTCTTCATTTCACTTGTTCTAATTTTAACCCAACACATTTTTCTGTGTTTTTATTTTTACTGCACATATTCCTGCACCCCCTTAACCCCTCCCCCAAGCCTGTCCCCCTACTTCAACATTCCCCATAACCCCCCCCCCCAAGCCTGTCCCCCTACCCCCGCACCCACTTAAGCATATTTAAAAACGTATATAAGCACATTTTCAACCAACCGTGTGCATGTAAAAAACGTAAGCACATTTTCAACCAACCGTGTGCATGTGATGTGTAAGATTTGTATACACACGAGGCTCTCACTCACACACACCATGCAGGTTTTATGTAAATGTGTTTTTTTCAGAGTCACGTGGACGGTCACAGGAATGTAAACAAAAAACACTTACACACTTCTACAACCTCTGAGAAACTATACCGTAGTAATAAAACTATTTTCTGATCTAAAAAAAAAAAAAAAAAAAAAAAAAAAATCATACACACTCAGGTACTATAACAATTCACAAACACCCATCAATAATAATAATAATAATAATAATAGGGAATCATAAACACACACATCTATATATACAGTACATACTTACCTATTCCTTCATGTTGACAAAGAATCCTCTAACATTTTCCTTGTACTGGAGTTGTCTATTGGTTTTGTTTGTCCTGGGTTGGTTTGGTTTGGTTCAAGGTCGGCCACGTAGACCTCTAAAGTCTAAGCAAACTTTTATTCCCACTGTTTAAATATACACGGCAACTACTGGCTGGTGTGTTTATGCCTGGATTAATTAATAGGTCTGTAAATAAAAAAGAAGATATATATTTTCTAGACTGTAAAGAAGATATATATTTTCTAGACTGTAAAGAAGATATATATTTTCTAGACTGTAAAGAAGATATATATTTTCTAGACTGTAAAGAAGATATATATTTTCTAGACTGTAAAGAAGATATATATTTTCTAGACTGTAAAGAAGATATATATTTTCTAGACTGTAAAGAAGATATATATTTTCTAGACTTTTAAAGCGTAAATAAACTACAACCAAGTTTCGCCAGGAGATCCAAGACAGAGTTAGTCACTTGTAAACAAAATATTGCCTTCCAGTTCTATTTGCCCCATAAAGAACTGACAAACTTTTAAGGGGGTGTGGGAATAGGGGGACAGGCTTGGGGGGGGGTGTTTGGGGGGTGCAGAAGTAGGGGGACAGGCTTGGGGGGGGGGGGGTTTGGGGGGTGCGGGAATAGGGGGACAGGCTTTCTACCCACCCCAAGCCTGTCCCCCTATTCCCGCACCCCCCCAAGTCTGTCCCCTACTCCCACACCCCCATAGCCCCCGTAATACACCACCACTCCAATTGGCATGAGTCGTGCGTCACCTGACATCCCTCCTCACCGCTCACCACGCCCCGCATCACTCACCCACACCACTCTTGTCTTTGGGGAATGGACATTTTTTTCACAAGTTGTCAACCTGTCAGTTCTGTAACAGGCGTGACTCCTAAAAATACAAACATAACCATTTTTTTTTTAATCGCATACACAAGACATTTATAAAAACAGAATCCCACAAAGGAACTGTTGTTAGCTGAAGGGAAAAAAAACTTAGAGAAATCCATCTTACCTATCAACAAGCAGGAAGATTTTTTTCACGAGACATAAGGAGGTCGGTATACTGTAGCTCCAACCTGAGTCAAGGCCATTGGTTATATACTATGTCCCGTGGGTAACAGGAGGTTCGTTCACCCTTTAAGATTCCTCCAAACTATTCCCAGCAACAGGCCACCCATATTATGTGTTAATCTGTTCCTGTTTCCTGACATACTTTGGAGGAATCAAGATGCTCCAATGTATCAAAAGTATACTCTCCCCTTTAAACATTTCATTAGGCTATTCTGAACCACTGCCAACATTCACTAAAAAATACCATGACAACTACAAGACATGTTTTAAGATAATCGGATAAAATCACACAAAAATTCACTAAATTCACTAAATCACACAAAAATTCACTAAATTCACTAAATCACACAAAAATTCACTAACTACCATGAAAACTACAAGACATGTTTTAAGATAATCAGATAAAATCACACAAAAAGTCACTAAATTCACTAAATCACACAAAAATTCACTAACTACCATGAAAACTACAAGACATGTTTTAAGATAATTGGATAAAATCACACAAAAATTCACTAAATCACACAAAAATTCACTAACTACCATGAAAACTACAAGACATGTTTTAAGATAATTGGATAAAATCACACAAAATCGGGGAGATACACATTTCACATCTTTCCAACAACAACTTACAAGGAGCGAGTAACAACAACAGGTATATAGAACAATTGGTTATGAAAGAGTCAGTGTACAGTACTTACATATATTTCATCACAATCACATCGCCTTCACTCACCTGTAAAGAAACAATAAAATATAATATGAAGTTAGACAGAACAAATATATACAGTAACAATTAAGCACAAACCACAAAATCAAGAGTGAAAATAGTTTAATAAGTTTCAGTTTCACAACCGCAATTTATTGAAGTATATGTTTGTCTCTCTTGAAACTCATGTAATTTTTCATGAAATAATCAGTAATATCTGACAACATATGAATCAGCAAATAACTTAAATACTCCATAATAAACAATAATAATCCATTCACTAGGAAAAATACTAAAAGTGAGAATATTAACGGTATAAAATAATGTTATGTGACGTAAATGAATGTCCACATAATTTTAATGAATTACAAGTGGCATGACAGACTAACTATGTAGACAAGAGACTTCCTTCCCAGTGCCGGTGGATAAATTATGGGGAGAGGAATTCAGGGTACCGTACATACAGGGTTGAGGGAAGGGAAGGGAAGGGAAGGGAAGGGAAGGGAAGGGAAGGGAAGGGAAGGGAAGAGAAGGGAAGGGAAGGGAAGGGAAGGGAAGGAAAGGAAAGGAAAGGGAAGGGAAGGGAAGGGAAGGGAAGGGAAGGGAAGGGAAGGGAAGGGAAGGAAGGAGGGAGTAGGGTAAGTCGAAGAGAAAGGAGGGAAATTGGGGAGAAAAGGCTAACTAACTGGGAGAAAGGGAGCATTTCCTAGTAGCCTAAGGGAGATAAAGCTATACCAGGGAGAGAGGGAGGAAAGACTAGTATGCAGGGAAAAAGGGAAGACGGGAATGGATAGCTATTGGAGGTGGATAAGAGAAGTAGACCAGTACACCGACAAAGAAAACATGAGAGAAAAATGTAAAATATCACACACACACACACAGAGTTCTGCATGGAAACGCTCAAGCGAATGTATATCAGACGGCAACCAAAACACACACACACACACACACACACACACACACACACACACACACACACACACACTTCGTAATTTAATTGGCATTAATCTTTTTCATACAACAAATTGACAAAGTTCTGGACCAACTTCCCAACAAGACCTATACTTGACCAGGAAACTTGTCACACCAACACACACACAACTAACACCAAGATCCTGCATAACCAACATCACCATTAAGAGGAATCCCAACTCCTACAATCACCACCACCACCACCATCATCACCACCAACAACACCTTCAAGAAATTTATAATCACCACCACCACCACCTCCACCAAGAAACTCACCATCACCAACCAACCAACAGTACTCGGCAGCAGGAATAGAAAATGACCATGAGGAGGAGGAGGAGGAGGAGGAGGAGGAGGAGGAGGAGGAGGAGGAGGAGGAGGAGGAGGAGGAGGAGGAGGAGGAGGAGGAGGAGGAGGAGGAGGAGGAGGAGGAGGAGGAGGAGGAGGAGGAGGAGGGGAAGGAGGAGAAGGACCACAAGAACGAGACTATATAAATAGGCCAGAAAGAATGAGAGGGGTCCGGGGGAAGCTTGCGTCACTCTCTCTATATTTACGCGTCTAGACAGCATCCCAGACAGACAGTACCGCACCCTGAGTTTGCTCCTGCCGTGGCTACTGCAGGTACCCTTTTTCCCCTTCTGTCTGTCTGTATGTCTGTCTGTTTGTTATTTATCGTCTATCATTGTTGCAGGTACCCTTTTTCCTCTTCTGTCTGTCTATCTGTCTGTCTCTCTGTATATGTCTGTCTGTTTGTAATTTATCATCTAACATTGCTGCAGGTACCCTTTTCCCCTTCTGTCTGTCTGTCTGTCTGTCTGTCTGTATATGTCTGTCTTTTAGTCATCATCTATCATTGTATGTCGTTACTGTCCATCTTGCCTGTCTGTCTGTCTTTTTATGTCTGTCTGGGGAGTTATAATTTTTTGTCATTTGTCATTGTGTCTGGTGGTGGTCGTCTGTCTCTGTCTGTATAATTATATGTCCGTTGTCGTATGTATCAATAAATGCCTATCTGTCTGTATGTCTGTCTGTATAATTATATGGCTGTTGTCGTATGTATCTCTAAATGCCTATCTGTCTGTCTGTCTGTATAATTATATGGCTGTTGTCGTATATATCAATAAATGCCTGTCTGTCTGTCTGTCATTCTTGTCTGTGCACTGTAAGATAACTTTATGCAGCCGAAGAATAAAAAATACTATCACATTCAACCTTAAATTATGACTACCTTGGTCTATTGGGGTGAATCAAAAGTCCCCCTCCCCCTCCACCCCTCAAAGGTACACACACACAGTATATAATCTTCATAATGGGACACTTAGTATGAACACAATGGCCCTTTAATTGTGTTGACGTGTGTATAGTGAAGGAGCATCTCTTGACACCTTACTCAACATGAGGTACTTTGCTCTCATCAACAACACACCAACTATTATCATTATTATTATTATTATTATTATTATTATTATTATTATTATTATTATGACGTGTGTGTGTGTGTGTGTGTGTGTGTGTGTGTGTTGGTGACAGGCTGGACATCGATTTCGGGAACGGTTTAAAGCTGAAACACACACACACACACACATACACATACACATACACACACACATAACAGAGAAAGAAATCAAAATACATATTGCCTACACACTAAGGCTGGTATTGGTGTCATAGGTGAGTGATAGAGTGTGTAGTACCGGTAACCCCCCCCTCCCCTTCACGGTAACCCCCCCCACCTCCCCTCTCCCTTCCCTTCCCTTCACTACCACCACTACTGTACTCAACCCACCTCCCTTCCCCTCTCCCTTCCCTTCACTAGTCAGTCCGGAAGTGCCCTCAAACAACTAACCAGGCCAGGAATCTTTCAACACACATACCGGGATTGACGGGGTATATATAATGCACGAATTCCCAGACACACACACACAGAAAAAAAAATAAAGGGTAGATAAGTAATTTGAGACAGAAGAAGAAGTGAAAGGAGGGAGACGAAAATTTATGTGGAGCGTTTAGAGAAAGTGAAGAAATTATTGTGGTTGATGTTTATATGATATATACATGTAGTAGACAGGTTGATAAAAAAATGGTCTTATATAATATTATTTTATATGGATTGATAATTGAATGATAGTTATAGATATTTGGAGAGAGAGAGAGAGAGAGAGAGAGAGAGAGAGAGAGAGAGAGAGAGAGAGAGAGAGAGAGAGAGAGAGAGAGAGAGAGAGAGAGAGACCACTAGTACTATAACTCCTTTAAGGCATGCGAGTTTGTGGCTAAAAAGAACTATAATAAGTAAACTTTCTTCTGCAGTAGTATCGTGCCCCCGGGGGTTTGGTTGGACTATACCGTACCTTTCACCGCCCCCGCTACTCCCTCCACCCACTCCTGCAGCAGTTGTGAAGCCACCACTACCACTACCACTACCACCACCACCAACACCATCACCACCACCACCACTAGCAACAGTATAATGGCCCACTAATTTCATAAACTATTACCTTCACCATGCATATCCACCAACACAACTTCATAACACCACTGACAATAGAATCTAGCACCTTAATATGTGAACCATCTCAGGAATTTCCGTATAGCCTACCGGTACATACACTTTCACTGCCTGTCTGTCTGTCTGTCAGTCTGTGATGTCACTTAGTAGACTAGACGCTTGCATTATTAAGGAAGAAATAATATGGTTCAGATTAAATTCCTGAAAGGGTATATATATGTTTCTGGTATCAGTGATTTGATTTGGTAACACTTTAGAATATACAGTGTAAGGTACAGAATAGAGGCAAGTGTTGGTGTATACACGTGATAGGAAGGAGGGAGTGACTGAAAAATGTGAAGTAATTAAGATGATGGGGAAGGAAGGAAGGAAGGAAGGAAGGAAGGAAGGAAGGAAGGAAGGAAGGAAGGAAGGAAGGAAGGAAGGAAGGAAGGAAGGAAGGAAGGAAGGAAGGAAGGAAGGAAGGAAGCAAGGAAGGAAGGAAGGAAGGAAGGAAGGAAGGAAGGAGAGCGATTGTGAAAGGTTCTGAGGGGAATACCAGGGCAATGAGGGTCGAGGGCAAGCGGTGAGGGGAAAAATAAGGGGATAAAGAAGAGGGGAAGGGAAGGAAGGAGCAGTGAAGACGAGTGGATGGGAGAAAAAGAGAGGGGAGCAGTGAAGCAGAGTGGATAATGAGGGAAGGTACAAGACGTGAGGTGGGATGGGAATGGAGAGACAGGGGAAGGGAGGGAAAGGAAAAACAGAGTGGAAGTGGAGTGGGTTATAGTTTGAGGGGAAGGGAAGGGAAGGAGACGAGGGGAAGGAAGGGTAAAAGGATGAGAGAGTAAGGGAGGGAGGGTGAGGGGATGAGAGAATAAGAAAGGGACATAAAAGAGGGGAAGGGATGGAAGGGACGGAGAGAGGGGATGGAAGGGACGGAGAGAGGGGATGGAAGGGACGGAGAGAGGGGATGGAAAGGAATAAGAGAGTAAGGGAAGGGAATGAGAAAGTGAGGGAATGGGAAACGACGAGAGAGTAAGAGAGGGAGGGTGAGGGGATGAGAGAATAAGGAAGGGATGGAAGTGACAGAGAGAGGGGAAGGTTAAGAATGAGAGTAAGGGAAGGGAATGAGAAAGTGAGGGAATGGGAAACGACGAGAGAGTAAAAGAGGGAGGGTGAGAGGACGAGAGAGTAAGAGAGGGAGGGTGAGAGGATGAGAGAGTAAGAGAGGGAGGGTGAGAGGACGAGAGAGTAAGAGAGGGAGGGTGAGAGGATGAGAGAGTAAGAGAGGGAGGGTGAGAGGATGACAGAGTAAGGGGTGGGGCGTGGAAGTGAATGGCGGCCACTCATTCATTCTGGCACCACCACCACCACCACCAACAGTAATCAGGGCGGATTTCCTTCCTCCCTCACCTTCCTGCTCATTTCCTCTCTCTTTATTTCTGTCTGTGTTCATTCTCCTAAACATTTTACCTGAGTATTTCATGTTTGTTTATGTAAGTTCACTCTGTTTACATTTTTACCTCAGTAATTCTAGATTCAATATATATATATATATTTTTTTTTTTATTCACTCTGTTAATATTTTTATCTCACTACTACTTCTCTTTTATCTGTGTTGGTAAATCTGGAGCAACTGGATCCTCCAAACAATTCCAAGCAACAGAACACCATTATGTTTGCTCTTCTGGTTGTGTTTCCCGACATACTTTGGAGGAATTAAGACACTCCTCCAATGTAACAAAAGTGAATTACCTCCTTAAGGACCCTGTGATCGTGTATGAAAATGGGAGACTTCTGATTCCTCCTGATTATGCCACGAAACAAGCTCCTTCTATATAGGTGGTGTTTCGTGGCAATATTTGAAGGACTCGTCAATCTCCAAATTTCTGACTACAACACAGGGTCCCTTAACCAAATATACACTTTACTACTGTTACGACCCGGTTATCTCTCAATGGAAGGTGGATATTACACCAGTCCCAGGGAGTTTTAAAAGTCTGGAAATTAAGGATGTTAGATCACCCACTCCCGACTTACCAGAACTACCATCACAACCACCATCAACACCATCACCATCACTATCACTATCATCATCACAACTACCACTATCACTATCATCATCACAACTACCACCACCATTATCATCATCACTACCACCACCACTAACACCATCACTACCACTACCATCACCACCACAACTACCACCACTATCACTATCATCATCACAACTACCACCACCACTATCATCATCACTACCACCACCACCATCACCATCACAACCACCATCAACACCATCACCACCACAACTATCATCATCACAACCACCATCAACACCATCACCACCACAACTACCACCACCACTATCATCATCACCACCACTATCACCATCACCACAACAACTACCAATATCATCACCCACCCGACTTAGCCTAACATACAGTAAAGTACACCACTCCCTCCCTTACTCTTACCTCATTTCCTCTCCTGTGTTATTAAATAAAATATACCATAGTCATGTCAATTAGGGTTGGTTGGAGAAGTAACTAAAATACCCATTTAACATAATGCATCCTATATTAAAATACACATAAATGTACATTACTAAGTGGGTTAATATGGTACCAGTAATTATTAATGAACATGAAAAAGACACAAAATTGAATAATACAATAAATACAAAATACCTGGTTATCAATATGATTACCTTGAATGCACAAACATAAATAATATAAATACACAAATAATTAATAAATCCCCCCCCTTACATTCACACATGGGCTTATAATATATACCTGTACATCAATATTATCACTTCTCACTGTCAAAACTCCACACACACACACACATCAACACTATAACCTCACTGTATACCACCACACCACCTTGGCTGAAACTCCAAAATAACCCAATAATTATTATCCTCCACCACAACACCACCAAAACCACACTAACACATTATAAATACCACCAAATAACTCACCAGAACAGTGTACACCCTCCAATACCACAATACCAAATATTACCTTAAATTAACACATCAGAAATAACATCACACATCAGAAATAACATCACATATCAGAAATAACATCACACACCAGAAATAACACTAAATACTGTATCAGAAATAACAACAAATATCAGAAATAACATCAAATATCAGAAATAACAACAAATATCAGAAATAACATCACACATCAGAAATAACACCAAATATCAGAAAGAGCACCAAATAACTCATCTGGACAGTGAACACCCTCCAATACCACCTGTGGCCGCCTCACCACCCACGTGTACCACAATTCACACCACCTATAATCACACCTAAAGAATCACCACACTCCAACAACAATACCACAAACCTCACAATGCCCTTAGACCATTATGAACGTCCGAAATTATCACTCCAATCCAATCACAACACCAAACACCGTCCACTGTCCTCGCCGCCATGAGATCTCTGCCTCATCAACAAAAACAACCCAAGAAGCGCATCATTCAACTCCACGCCTTGTTTCCGATATAACCTCGACATCCTATAATTAATCCCTTCATCATACTTCTAATATATACAAAATATAATATAAACAAATCAAAATAAGTATTGGAATATTCATTGAACATTATTAACACTGTAAATAAGGCACCGTAACACAACTTTTACACTCGTGACTAATTATTTCTCTATTCCTAACCTATTCTAATCTTTACTTTCATATTTCTATTCTGCCTTTTCATATTATTTACCTTTTCAACAAACAGCATCTTCAGTCTAGCAATCCAATCAGACCAAACACAACGCCTAATTATCCGAGCAATTAACATTAACAAAATCGCCGTTAAAGCCGTGAAATTACTGCATTCACCTGCTGATGCAAGACTAATGAAGGTCGAGGCACCACAAGAATCCGGGTCTCAGGTGAAAAAGGTGAAAGTGAAGGTAAGGAGGACGGGGAGGAGAAAGGAGGAAGAGAAGTAAAAGAGAAACAGCAAAAGAGGGGAACAGAGAAAGAGGGGAAAGATAGGGAATGAGACGGGGAGGAGAAAGGAGGAAGAGAAGTAAAGGAGACAGAGCGAAAGAGGGGAACAGAGAAAGAGGGGAAAGATAGGGAATGGGACGGGGAGGAGAAAGGAGGAAGAGAAGTAAAAGAGAAACAGCAAAAGAGGGGAACAGGGAAAGAGGGGAAAGATAGGGAATGGGACGGGGAGGAGAAAGGAGGAAGAGAAGTACAGGAGGAAGAGCGAAAGAGGGGAAAGATAGGGAATGGGACGGGGAGGAGAAAGGAGGAAGAGAAGTACAGGAGACAGAGCGAAAGAGGGGAACAGGGAAAGGATTGAAAGGGAATGTAGGGGACAGAAAGAATGGGGGAAAAGTATGGATCAAGAAGGGAAGGAAAATTAAATAGGGACTGGGAAGGGGAGGGAAAAGTAGGGGTCAAGACTGAGATGAAATGTAGGGAACAGAAAGAAAGGGAGGGAAAATAAATAAGGAACGGGAATGGGACGGGATGAAAAAAAGTGTCGTATCCAGAAAATTAAACTGATGAAAACTTCTGGTAAACAATGAACCATTAATGAATTTTGTCTTTGGTTTTGCTCTGGGATTCAATATGTTTCGATGTAAAGTCATGGTCTAATGTACTGTAACCTGGTGAATAAAAGCGAGCTATTTGAGTTAATTTTATGAACCAAAATTGCACACACCAACAGCTATAGTTTCGTATCATTTTTCGAAGCCATCTCATTGGAAGGTGTTGCAGTACATTAGACCATGACTTTACGTAAAGAAGGACGATATAACTAAGGGTCGATTCCACAGTGGTTTGTTTTGGTTTGCAAGCACCATAACGATAGAAACTGAACTGTGTAAATAACTCATGAGTGAACTGTGTTGTAGTGAAGATGTCTGGTATCTTCACTACGAAATAACTCATGAGTGAACTGTGTAAATAACTCATGAGTGAATTATTTGATGAATTTGATGACTCCACTATGAAACTATCGTAATAATGGAACAACTACCTGACAGATTTTGTGGATATGGATACTGAGATTGTTGGATATAATTTAGACTGACAAGTGTGGTTGGTTGGTTGGGGAGGATCATAACAAACATAAGGACCCTGTGTTCGTGTATGAAAACTGGAGGCTTTTGATTCCACCTGATCATGCCACGAAACAAGCTCCTTCCGTATAGGTGTGTGTGTTTCGTGGCAATATTTGAAGGACTCATTTACCACCAATTTTCTAACTACATCACAGGGTCCCTTAATGTGACTGAGATGAAATGTAGGGAACAGAAAGAAAGGGAGGGAAAATAAATAAGGGATAGTAGAGTAGAGGCATATGAATGAATGAGTGAATGAATGAATGAATGAATGAATGAGTGAACGAGTGAATGAATGAATGAATGAGTGAATGAATGAATGAGTGAACGAGTGAATGAATGAATGAATGAATGAGTGAATTAATGAATGAGTGAATGAATGAATGAATGAATGAGTGAACGAGTGAATGAATGAATGAGTGAACGAGTGAATGAATGAATGAATGAGTGAATGAATGAATGAATGAATGAGTGAACGAGTGAATGAATGAATGAATGAGTGAATGAATGAATGAATGAATGAGTGAATGAGTGAACGAGTGAATGAATGAATGAATGAGAGAATGAATGAATGAATGAATGAGTGAATGAGTGAACGAGTGAATGAATGAATGAATGAGTGAATGAATGAGTGAATGAATGAATGAATGAGTGAACGAGTGAATGAATGAATGAATGAGTGAACGAGTGAATGAATGAATGAATGAGTGAATGAATGAATGAATGAATGAGTGAATGAGTGAACGAGTGAATGAATGAATGAATGAGAGAATGAATGAGTGAATGAATGAATGAATGAATGAATGAATGAATGAGTGAACGAGTGAATGAATGAGTGAATGAATGAGTGAACGAGTGAATGAATGAATGAATGAATGAGTGAATGAATGAGTGAATGAGAGAATGAATGAGTGAATGAGTGAATGAATGAGTGAATGAATGAATGAATGAATGAATGAATGAATGAATGAATGAGTGAACGAGTGAATGAATGAGTGAATGAATGAGTGAATGAGTGAATGAATGAGTGAGTGAATGAATGAATGAATGAGTGAACGAATGAATGAGTGAACGAGTGAATGAATGAATGAATGGAGTTCCTACCTTGACTCTTTGCTATACATAATTGTTCAGTCGGGTTTGGGATGGCATTTCCGGCTAGAGTATTTTTACACAACCTTCACCAGACACGATGAAAGAAAGACAGACACAAAGAGGTGGAAATAGACTACACACATAAAGACAACACATTAAATTAGACTTCAATACAATAGACAAAGGAATATAATATAATAGACCTGTAAAAAGTCATTAAAAACGAGAAAAAAATATGAAGCAGATAATAAAAAAGTGGACGAAATATAGATACAAATAAATAATAATAATAATAAAAAAAAATGTAACTGAGATTCAACTTAATTTACACACACACACACACTCTCTCTCTCTCTCTCTCTCTCTCTCTCTCTCTCTCTCTCTCTCTCTCTCTCTCTCTCTCTCTCTCTGGTATTGTTTGTATGGTATTGTTTAGGTGTGACTGTGTGTGTGTGTGTGTGTGTGTGTCAGTATTTACGGGACTGCAGGGTGAACCTTGGCACCGTAGCCAAATAGGATGATTTATAAAGTATTAGTTATCACAGGGAGGGGGGAGGGGGGGGAGGGGAGAGGGGCCATTCTTACTAGGAGGGGGAGGGGGGGGACTGTGTTTATGTTGCTGTTATCTCCTGCCCTCTCCTACCTAACCCTGATTTTTTTTTCTGTCTCACTCTTTCTTTTTCTTTTTTTCTCTCTAAATCTCTCTCTCTCTCTCTCTCTCTCTGTCTGTCTGTCCTCTCTCTCTCACCTTCACACACACACATACATACACACGATTTTAATTTGGACACACACACACACACACACACACACTATCCAATTCTCTCTCTCTCTCCCTCACTTTCTCTCTCTCTCTCTCACCTTGGAGTGGCCAGAAAGGGGGTGTTAAAGGCCATTATTTCATAGAGTGATTTCCCACCACTTCACAACACTGACCTCCAACACACACACACACACACACACAAAACACACACACACACACACACACACAACACACACACACACACACACACACACAAGACACACACAAGACACACACACACAAGACACACACACAACACAACACAAGACACACACACAACACAACACAACACAACACACACACACACAAGACACACACACACAAGACACACACACACACGACACACACACACAAGACACACACACAACACAACACAAGACACACACACAACACAACACAAGACACACACACAACACAACACAACACAACACACACACACACACACACAACACACACACACACACACACAAGACACACACACAACACAACACAAGACACACACACAACACAACACAACACAACACACACACACAAGACACACACACAACACAACACAAGACACACACACAACACAACACAACACAACACACACACACACACACACAAGACACAAACACAACACAACACAAGACACACACACAACACAACACAACACAACACACACACACACACACAAGACACACACACAACACAACACAAGACACACACACAACACAACACAACACAACACACACACACACACACACAACACACACACACACACACAAGACACACACAAGACACACACACACAAGACACACACACAACACAACACAAGACACACACACAACACAACACAACACAACACACAACACAACACACACACACACAAGACACACACAACACACATCAACGACTTCTGTAGCTATCACCATATCCAGTTACAGTCGCCTTGTCCATTTAAACAACATTATCTCACATACACACACACACACACACACATACACACATACACACACACATACAAACACAGCCTGACTGATGAAGGGCAACAGAGATACACACCAAAACAACACAGGTCGTACAGATGGGGTCAAAAGTTTCAGTACACATAAAGGAGATTCAAGCACACAGTTTAACCTTAAAATAATAATGTACACCTATGAGAGTTTTGTTATGATAAATTAGAACCTGCTTCCTTATAACACAATATATAACTACTACTACAATTTAACTTTAAATAATGTATGTACACTTATGAGTTTTGCTTTAATAAATGATAAACTGTTTACAATACAAATATAGTGAACCATGTATAAACAGACAAGATATTTATTTAGAAAGACACTACCTACCTACACCTTCTTAAATTTTATTGTTGTTACGAATCTTCATACCAGTAAATATTAAAGAAAAAAAAATATATATATACGTTCCATAATACATTACCTCTATATACCTCTATAATATAAGATAGATAAGATATACTTTATTGTCTTATTGCATTATATATACAATGAGAAATAATATCCTATGTTGTGCAAAAATTAATGATGATGATACTGATAATGATGTGGGTTTTTTTGGTGGGGGTAAGTAAGTAGGTGAGTTGTGTTGAGTTAGATAGTCCCGTTTGTAGGAATGATCACCTTCACAGAAATATATATAGAAAGTGGAGAGGCTAAAATATGAAACTTTTTTTTGTACTATCTCAATGCTATCTGATGCCCAACCCACATACATCCCTTATTAAAATGAACACATGCAAGGACACACACACAATAAGACAGATATACTTATACACATACATTCATACACAGGAACACATACATACATACATATTATATTCATACATACAAACAGAGAGATAGAGATACAGAGTGGAAGATAGACAGGTAGACTAGTGGATGGATATAGAGATAGACAGACAGATAAATGGTCAGACAGAGAAAGAAATAGAGTAAAGAGAGAGAGAGAGAGAGAGAGAGAGAGAGAGAGAGAGAGAGAGAGAGAGAGAGAGAGAGAGAGAGAGAGAGAGAGAGAGAGAGAGAGAGAGAGACGACGAAGGTTGAGAGAGAGAGAGAGAACGATAATCAAATTAGCTAAACAAAGTTACACATAAACAAACAAACAAACAAACACACACACACACACACACACACACACACACCTTCCCCTCTTAAACCCTCACCTCTGATTTACAACCTTTACTATAGCCTCATTTTGGTCCTCATTAACTCTTCACCTCTTCCTCTCTTCACCTCTCCCTCTCTTCCTCTCTTCCTCTCTTCCTCCTTCTACTCTTCACCTCTCCCTCTCTTCCTCTCTTCCTCCTTCCACTCTTCACTTCTCCCTCTCTTCACCTCTCCCTCTCTTCCTCCTACTCCTTCCTTCCACTCTTCACTTCTCCCTCTCTTCCTCCTTCTACTCTTCACCTCTCCTTCTCTTCCTCCTTCTACTCTTCACTTCTCCCTCTCTTCCTCTCTTCCTCCTTCCACTCTTCACTTCTCCCTCTCTTCCTCTCTTCCCCCTTCTACTCTTCACCTCTCCCTCTCTTCCTCCTTCCTTCCACTCTTACTCACTCACCTTTTCACTCATAATAATAAATAATAATCTTTTTTATACTCCATCTTACTGACTCACCATTTCACTCATAATAATTTTGAGGGGGATTGAGGGAGATTGAGGTGTTGAGGTGGGGGTGGGTTTGGGGTTGTGGGGTGTTGGGGTGATGGGTTGGGTGTTAAAGTGGGGGTTGGGGGTTGAGATGGGGGGGGGGGTTGAGGTAGGGGGTGGTTGGGGGGGTTGTTGAGGTGGGGGTTGAGTATTGAGGTGTTGGGAGGGAAAAACAGCCAATTTTATGCTACAAAATAGCGCATTGGTTGTAGTATAGTGCCAAATACGAGATATTGTTCAAAACCCTTTGAATATCGTTCATATCGCACTAGACACTATCACAGTACATTTATCCCAAATAACTAAAACTTTTGGAATAAGCTGCTAACTATTGAATACACAAATATCAGTAAACCAGATAAGGTCCCGCCATCTTGGAACTATCCTTCCCCACTCACTTTTCTTTTACTGTGTGTCGCATTCAGACGTACTTTTCTGAGCTCCTCAAAAGTACTTGAATTGGTAAGTACACACAGTGTTGGGTCGCCAGGTTTTTCCTTTTCTTTTTGTGTTTAGTTTTGTTTGTTTTTAAATTGCTTGCGTTACTTACTCTCTAGTGCCTTTAGAGACTTAGTGATATGTTTTGCCTTGTATTATTAAAGTAGGCTTGTTTAGTATGTGTGAGTAGTCTTTCCTTTGGTTCGACTACTAGTGTTTTTTGTTTTTGTTTTAATGGGTCCTTCCTTTGGTTCGACTCATTTTTAGGTAGTGTTGTTTTTAAGGTTATTACAACTTACTTTGTTCTCTTTCGCTAGGGAATTATTATCTGTTGTTCGGACCTCACTCAGCTGGCCAGATTATCTGGTAGCCTGTTGTTCCAGACCTCAGTTGTGATAACTCCAACACTATCTTTTCTTTCTTGCCTGGCGGCTCGTGTCTTTGTTGTTATTTGTTTTTGGGGTGTTAACTAAGGGTGATTTTTCGTTCGCAGAATTTTGTCTGTGCGATTCAAGAGTGTAGGTCACGAATCTCGGCTGACGGCCACTTTTTGTGTACCTTGCATTCTACATGTTATTCATCCTTAGGTTTCACCCTTTATCTTGCACCTTTTGCAGAGGAAGTGTGGGCCTTACCGGCTTCCTCACGGTCCAAGTGTCCGTTTCTTTTTAAATTAGGGAAAGAAAGTGGGCTGCTGCCATGAATCGGCCCTTTTCCTGGGTCGATTCTTCATCAGCTTTTTCTTTGGGCCTTACGAAAGCTTCTTCTTCTTCCGTTCCCAGGCTTTCAGCCCCGGTTACGGGGCAAGAAAAGGCTTTTGTTACGATTCCTTCAAAATCTGGTACTTCGGCTCGTATTCCCTCCTCGTTTTCACGAGCTAGGGTGAGGTCGTCCCTTGGTAGGACAGACCGAGGGTCGGGGAGAGTTATCTCTCCCTCTTTCCAAGAGAAGGGTTTTTCTCCCTTAGATAACTTATCTGCTCCTGGGCAAGGCCTCGGGGGGATCGTTATCAGACCGCACCTCCCCCTCCCAGCCCAGATGGGTTTCGGGTGGGGGTGGTGGCGGCTGAGGTGCATAGACAGGGAGGTTAGATGACTGTACTGCACCCGGGCATGGCCTCGGTGCAGGTTATCAACATGCCTCTCCTCCCCCAACCAACCCAGTTGGGTTTCGACCCTTCCCGGGGGGGGGGGGGGGAGTTAGACAACATACTTGCACATTAACATAACTGCACCTGGGCTTGGCCTCGGTGCTAGTTGTCAACCTTCCGCTCCTCTCCCCATCCTACCCTGCTGGGGGTAGGGTGGGGGTGGTGACGGTTGAGATGCATAAGGAGTACTATCTTACCCTCCTTCCCGGGGGGTGAGGTACCTACCTTAGACAACATAACTGCACCTGGGCTTGGCCTCGGTGCTAGTTGTCAACCTTCCGCTCCTCTCCCCATCCTACCCTGCTGGGGGTAGGGTGGGGGTGGTGACGGTTGAGATGCATAAGGAGTACTATCTTACCTTCCTTCCCGGGGGGTGAGGTACCTACCTTAGACAACATAACTGCACCCGGGCATAGCCTCAGTGCTAGTTGTCAACCTTCCGCTCCCCTCCCATCCTACCCTGACGGGTGTAGGGTGGGGGTGGTGATGGTTGAGATATATGGTCGAGGAGTAGGGAGTGCTATCTTGCCCTCCTTCCCGGGGGGAGGGGGGAGGTTGGGGTACCTCCCTCAGACGTCTTAACTGCACCTGGGCCTAGCCTTGGTGTGGGTTGTCAACCTTCCTCTCCTCTCCCATCCTACCCTGACGGGTGTAGGGTGGGGGTGATGATGGCTGTAAGCATAGTTAAAGCGTAGGGAGCGCTATTTTACCCTCCTTCCCAGGGGGTGAGGTACCTCCCTCAGTCAACTTAACTGCACCAGAGATTTCCTTCGGTGCAGGTTGTCGGCCTTCCACTCCTCCCCCATACAGCCCTGATAGGTTTAGGGTGGGGGTAGTGACAGCTGAGGTGCTTATACAAAGGGAGGGTCACACCCCCTCCCCTTTCTCACACCTTCCGGATCATTATCAGTGAGCCTTCGGCCCATCTGATATCTAATTCTGTGGACCTGGCCTATGATAACCAGAGGATTATATTACATTGTACTGGGTTCCTCTCCCTTCTTCCTATTCTGCTTTTCGCTAGAATGGGAAAATGGTGGCCTTAGTTTCTGATCTGAATAACTCAGCTAGTTTTATTCAAGATGATAACATTTTGTTAGGCAAGTGACTTTGGAGGATGGATCAGTTAGTTTTCTTTGGAAAACTAGTCCTGTGATCCCAGGGCCTATACACACTCCCTATGTCAGTCTACAGACTACAGTTGAAACGATGTCAGTCTGTTTTCGACGACCTCAACTCCGCCCAGCTGAAGGGGTTGAAATATTTCCCTTCCATAGTCGCCTGGCAGCTGTGTTCCCAAGAGGGATGCCCTGCTTACTGATGGTGTAGAGGCTTTGTTTTCTAGCTCATCAGCCGTTTCTAGGGCTATAGAGGGCAAGACGAGCCAATGAGTGATGGGTCAGTCTTACCCCATTTGTTACACCCTTTTAACCAACCATAGCCTCTGGCTGTTGTGGCTGGAGTAGTCGGTGCTACTTCACTTCCCCATCCAACTGGCTCAAACAGATGGCAGGTTGACGAGGACGGAAGCGGCTGCCAGGATGCACTGGGTACCCACTGTGTCTGGGTCAACTTTCCTTACACACGTTGGGTGCCTTTATCAAAAGATTAACGGGTCATTTTGATACCCTTCCATGAGACTTTCTGGTTGGTACCTATGTTTGTGTGTGACCTCACACTGGATAGTCTAACGGTCCCTCTGACCGTTAATCTGACCATTTGGTCTTGACATTCCCTTTTCCCTTTTGTAGGGATATTGTCAAAGATGGGGGTGGGGCGACCGAGGGTCTGGCAGGGGCGGTGCCGTCAGTCCTACCGAACGCCATTTTCTCCTGGCTGGAGGTACACGTGGCGGTGAGGTAGGACTGTGTCAAGGAACAGCACCAATATGTTCAACATTCCTTAATTGTTACTGACTTAATAGCACCGCATGCGTATGATAGCACACAAATGAAGTGCTTGCATACCTGCCCCAAATTGACGTCTGCACCTCCGGCCCGTATACCTCGTGTTCTCAGGGTTGCCAGACACCCGAGGGCCCAGGTGCGACGTCCTCAAACCCCTGTTTTCACTCCTCTATACCGTGGGTCTTCCCAACGGTCCTTTCGTGATAGAGACCGTTTCAGTCTCAAGGAGGAGTTAGGACATCAACCTAGCCCAACCCCGAGTAGCAGACCGTATTTGTCCGTCCCTGGGCGACCTATGCGGTTGGGCCATGCTTGGCCACAATCGGGGTGGGTTGCTAGGGTTGTTACTAATGGCCTATCCTGGCCATGGCTCAAAAAACCAGTAATATCTTCTCTTACATTTTGAAGTTTTTTCGGCCTCTCGTTAGCACCGAGAGTTTTAACGAAGGTGGTTTCTTCACATCTGGCAGGACTAGGGGTAGCCACCTTAATGTATCTAGACGTTTGGTTAATCCTTACTCGTTCACGGGAACAATTAATTGTCAACTTCGAGATAACGTTAAGAGTGCTAAAAGAAATGGGTTTCTTTTTTACTTTCCCAAGTCTTGCCTAGTTCCAACTCAGACCATTCTTGGCTAGGGGTGCTATGGCACACGGGAAATCTATTATGGCCACTGTCTCCAGTCAATGCTTTTCGTACCATAAGTCAGGTACGAAGAGTATTACAGTCATAGACATTCACCAGGAGACAGTCGGAAGCACCGTTGGGATCCTTCAATTTTGCGGCTCCAGTGGTGCCTTTAGGAAGGCTACGTCACCGTCGGTTGACCCTAGTTCAACATGTCGGTCCCTATCCTCCTCGAGATTTACCTCTCATGTTTCTATGTGTTCCTGCATCTCCGGAATATGTACATTCTCTTCAAGATGGACAACTCCACAGCGGTGATGTGCATCATTCATCAGGGCACTTCAAGCTCATCCCCTCTCATTTGTTGGTCGGAGCGACTCTTTATACGAGCGCTTTAAAGAGGTTACATCTGACAGCCTCTTTGGTACCAGGAGAGGAGAATGTTTGGGCGGACGCCCTGTCCAGGTTCAAGACGTCCTCAGTGGAGTAGACTCTGAGTAGGACAGTTTTCCAATCGTGAGTAGAGGGATTCGGACTCCTGGAGGTGGATCTGTTAGCATCTCAAACTACGATATTTTCAGGGCATAGTACGGTTAATAGTCCAGTTTTGGCCTGCCCAGCCCTGGATTGTGGTACTACAGAGCAGGTGTCTGAGCCCTCTGTTTTGGGGGTCAGCTGGCCTGTCGTGCAATTTAAATTTATTGTTGCAGACGTCCTTGCGTATTCACGCTTGGACCTGTTACGCAGAGCGTTAAGCCGGTCCATGTCAGGTGGTACTGTTGAGGTCATGCTTAACTCTCTTTGTGCAGCATCAATTAGACAATATGAATCGTGCTGGAAATGATTTCATTTCTTGAAAAATACATCTTTTTCATGTATTTCATCCAGCACAGTTTTAGACTTCTTAGCATGGCTTGCTGATGTCACTAACAGAGCTCCTGCCATGGGGTCGGCACATTTGTCAGCCTTTTCTGTTCCTTTATTTTTTGCCGTTAACATTGTGTTAAACAACGGATGCTTACGATGCGTTTTGAGGCATCTGATCGTCTCAACCTTGCCTAAGGTTAAGAATTCCAGTTTGGTCTCGTCACAAGGTGTTGCATGATCTGTATTTCCAGGGGATAAGACATTTCTATGGTGTTCAACTGTTCTATAGACCTATTTTCATGGTGTCTTTGGCTAAGTGGTTTTCGGACTTCTCAGATTGCTGCCCTTACGAGGCATTCTTCGTTTACGGTTTGTGAAGCAAATTTAAATTCCTTTACTGTTTCACCATTTACGTCATTCTTGGCCAAAATTGAACAGTATGGTAATTTGTTACGTCCCTTGGAAATTCCGAGTTTTAACTCAGACGACACCTACCACCATTTGTGTCCGGTATATGCAACTAGTATGTATATAGACATTACTCCTGATTCTTCCCTGGATCATATGTCTGTCAATCCGCTAACAGGTAAACATTGAGCGGCGAGGGCTGTGTCACGAATGTGATGCAACATTATTTCACTGGCAGAACCGGGCCACGAACCTTAAGCTTCATTCCATCAGAGGTTTGGCGGCTTTTCAAGCCTTTCTACGTACTCACTCCACGGAGGAAGTGCAAACCTGAGGGGATTGGAAGTATGCTACTCCATTTAGATCCAGGTAACTAATGTTAGATGCTCTGAACATTCCTTGCAGAGCATTTGCGACACAGCCCGCGTCAAGTTGGGATGTGTCTTAAAATTTTCCTTAGTCACATCCCCCCTTCGTGATGTAAAAAAGGGGGGGGGGGGAGTGATGGTTGGATGTATGGCATTTACATGACAATATGTGAATGGGGAAAATGAGTGATATGTTCCTAACCTCATTGTGAAGTTTCCTTCTTTTATGGATGTCCGTTCCTAACGGTACCGTGAGGTTAGGTTAAGAAAAGGAGTGATACATTCTTAACTTTGGGGTGACCGTTTATTTGTTTATGGTGGTCCGGTCCTAACGGGACCGTGAGGTCAGGTTAAGATTAAGGCGACCTGTCACAAGTCAGCCGCCCTCCTCCAGCTTGACATTCTACAACCAATGCGCTATTTTGTAGCATAAAATAACTAGGTTGTAGAGGATTGTATTGTCCTCTAAACCGATATTTTTGTGCAAAAAATAGCGCATTGACTTACTTCCCTCCCATCCTCCCGCTTGCTTGTACTTGTACTTGGTATTTTAAGTGAGTGGGGAAGGATAGTTCCAAGATGGCGGGACCTTATCTGGTTTACTGATATTTGTGTATTCAATAGTTAGCAGCTTATTCCAAAAGTTTTAGTTATTTGGGATAAATGTACTGTGATAGTGTCTAGTGCGATATGAACGATATTCAAAGGGTTTTGAACAATATCTCGTATTTGGCACTATACTACAACCAATGCGCTATTTTTTGCACAAAAATATCGGTTTAGAGGACAATACAATCCTCTACAACCTAGTTAATATAGCAACACACATATCTCGTCAATGTCAGTCACAGGTTGGGAAGAAATATTATGTTGTACCTTGGAAGAAACACATAAACAATATTACCATCCTTATCATAATGACCCAATTAAAACACTTGAATAATAATGATGATAATAATAATAATAACAATAATAATAATAATAATAATAATAATAATGATAATAAAAAATAAAAAATAATGATAATAATAATAATAATAACATAATAATAATAATAAATAACAACACGAACAATAATAATAATCATAATAACAACAACATTAAATCTATCCAATAAATCGATAGGTAAGTATATAAATGATGTATATAAATAGCTGAGCCCCTAAACCAACATTGGAGGAAGGAAAGAGAGCTGGTATACATATTCTACCTGACAGAAAATGGGGTGAGGTTGTGGAGGGTAAACGCGTGGAGGAGGAGGAGGAGGAGGAGGAGGAGGAGGAGGAGGAGGAGGAGGAGGAGAAGGAGGAGGAGGAGGAGGAGGAGGAGTAGGAGGACCCATGGTACACTCAGTAACACAACATGGCAGAGGGAGAGGTGGTGGGAGAGCTGGGAGAGGGAGGAATAGAAAAAGATGTACTGGTGGGAGAGGGAGGGGAAGGGAAGGGAAGGGAGGGGAGAGAGCTGGGAGAGTGAGGAATAGAAGATGATGTACTGGTGGGAGAGGGAGGGGAAGGAAATGGGGAAATGGAAGGAGGAGAGGTGAGAGAGGGAGAAAAGGGGAGGTAAGAGTGGGAGGAATAAAGGAAGATGTACTAGTAGGTATAGGAAGAGAGGTGGGAGGATGAGGATAATGAGGAGGAGGATGAGGGGGTGAGTGAGGGTGAGGGTGGAGGGTGAGGGTGAGGGTGAGGGAGTAGGGTGAGGGTGAGGGAGTAGGGTGAGGGTAAGGGTGAGGGTGAGGGGGTCAACACACCCACATATACCTTAGTGTTGATACAGAGACCCTGGACGATCCCTGCCCTAATGGAAAACCGACCCCTCTCTCTCTCTCTCTCTCTCTCTCTCTCTCTCTCTCTCTCTCTCTTCAAACACGTATCATTTATATATATATATTTTTCTCTCTCTCTTTTCAAACACGTATTATATATATTACTCTCTCTCTCTATTTCTTCAAACACGTATCATATATATTTCTCTCTCTCTCTCTCTCTCTCTCTCTCTCTCTCTCTCTCTCTCTCTCTCTCTCTCTCTCTCTCTCTCTCTCTCTCTCTCTCTCTCTCTCTCTCTCTCTCTCTCAAGGCCCAGGTGTTTATTCAGCCACCACAAGGATCAAGAGGCCGAGGAGTGTGATGGCAGAGAAAGTGAGTGAAAGTGATTGAATGATGAGATGGAGGGAGTGAGTAAATGTAAATGAGAGAGAGAGAAAGAGAGAGAGAGAGATAGAGAGATAGAGAGATAGATAGATAAAGTGTGTAAATGTAAATGTAAATGAGAGAAAAAGAGAGATATAGATAGATAGATAGATAGATAGATAGATAGATAGATAGAATGTGTAAATGTAAATGAGAGAGAGAAAGAGAGTAAATGTGACTATGTAAGAATAAAGGGTAAAGTGAATGGTTAAAGAAATAGAAAGTAGGCTACATGGGCAATCGAAAGTGAATGAATAAGTGATAAGAGAGAACTAATTAAACAGCAAGATGATAACGCGACCTAAAACGACAAACACGATAAGAAAAACTACCCTAAGATAACACCAAGATAAAATATAAGATAGACTAAGACAGTAAAATGGGAAGGGAACGATATGAAAGAGAATGATAGAGAATTAACAACAAAAAACAGAAAGATAAAAAGATATAAAAATAAGGAGGGAGGGAGGGATATGAAATAGAATGACAGAAAATTAAAAACAAAAAACAGACAGATAAAAATGTATCAAAATATTCTACTGTGTGACATAGAAATTAAAACGTAAAGATAAACAGAAAAATTTAATAATGTGATAAGTTTTACAATGAGGTTTACTTAACAACTCATAGTCGTATATCTTTCTGTCCCCTTTCAGTCGTGTGTGTGTGTGTGTGTGTGTGTGTGTGTGTGTGTGTGTGTGTGTGTGTGTGTGTGTGTGTGTGTGTATGTGTGTGTGTGTGTGTGTGTGTGTGTGTGTGTGTGTGTGTGTGTGTGTGTGTCCTATTATCAGGTTATCTATGTGTAAACTAAGTGTTATAACAAAATATCCTATGCACATTGTTGTCATGTGTGTGAGCGACTGAGCGTGCATTCTTGTGTACGTATGTGAGAGAGAGAGAGAGAGAGAGAGAGAGAGAGAGAGAGAGAGAGAGAGAGAGAGACAGAGAGAGAGAGAGAGTGAGTGAGTGTCGTACAGGGGTGACGTCACATACCAACAATAGGTCCATGGGTGAGAACCTGGATTGTCCTCAAGTATGACCCTGAACATCTCAAGTACCCTTCCCTTCCCTTCCCTTCCCTTCCCTTCCCTTCCCTTCCCTTTCCTTCCCTTTCCTTCCCTTCTCTTCCCTTCCCTTCCCTTCCCTTCTCTTCTCTTCTCTTCCCTTCCCTTCCCTTCTCTTCTCTTCTCTTCCCTTCCCTTCCCTTCCCTTCCCTTCCCTTCCCTTCCCTTCTCTTCCCTTCCCTTCCCTTCCCCAGTACAGTACATCCATGCCCTTCCTACCCACCCCTACCTACCTACCTACCCCTACCTACCTACCCACCCCTACCTACCTACCTCTTGTCTTTTCTTTTCAAACACGTATTTTATATATTTCTCCCCCTTCTCTCTCTCTCTCTGTCTGTCTGTCTGTATGTATGTATGTCTGTCTGTCTGTATGTCTGTTTCTTCTTCTTTTTCTGTCTGTCTGTTTGTCTGTCTCTCTCTCCCTCTCTTGCATTTCAAACACGTATTATATATATATATATATATATATATTTTTTTTTATATATATATAGTTGTTGTTTTTTTCTCTCTCTCACTCTCTTTCTCTTCTTTATCGTTCAGGTGTTAAAATTTTCCCACACTGGTCCTTGCCTTTCACTCCCCTGTTCAATGTGCTCTATTATCTCCCTTTATGAGTGATTCTTTCACATTCACACCTTTACACAATGAACCTCCACTTCATCCCGTCAGTCCCTTGCTGTTCGCCCCACCCCTGGTCTCACTTTCTGCATGCCTGTCCGTCTGTCTGTATCTATCTGACGTGCTTATTCTCTCTCTCTCTCTTTCTCTCTCTCTCTCTCTCTCTCTCTCTCTCTCTCTCTCTCTCTCTCTCTCTCTCTCACACACACACACACAGTAACACAGAAACCACCGGAGTGCGACAGAGAGAGCATGGAAAGGGTGTGATGTATGCAACAGAGAGTGACGACTGGAAAAGGAAAGGATAGAGAGAGATAGTGAAGGTGAGGAGGGTGTGTCAAGGTGTTAGTAGGGAGGAGGAAGGTGTCAGGAGGAGGAGGAGGAGGAGAAAGGTGCCAGGGACTAGGAGGAGGAGGAGGAAGGTGTCAGGGGGAGGAGGAGGAGGAAGAAGAAAGTGTCAGAGAGAGGAGGAAGGTACCATGGTGTCAGAAGTGTCCCAGGGGAGTGTTGGTGTGTGGCGACAACGTTTGGCCTTTACTCCCCAGACACACCAGGGTACATTAAAAGTAGTGGTGGTGCCATGGTCTCCTCTGGCATCCCCACACCCTAATTACACTTCACATGGCATTTATAGCAGCCTCACTCACTCACCCACCATGCCACAACACCAATAGATATAAACATGAGTGGGTATAATCACTGACGGTACCATAACCCTTCTCTCTGTCATACAAATATAAATGTATACTTATTTCCTATTAATAGCAACATCCTGTAAATTCCTTCCATACCAAATGACTGACTTGACTAAATGAATACAGGACTATCTATAATATTTTCTGTAACTATTCACTGTTCTCAATATTGGCTAGTTGTAGAATGCATGGTATCCCTTCCAACCCGCATCATCCCAACCAGACACACACACACACACACACACACACACACACACAAGACGATCGATTCTCCTTCTCTCTCTATCACATTGTTAAGAGGAGGGGGTCTTAAGGAGAAGGAGGGGTCAGAAGTGGAGAAGAGGAAGAGAAGTACAACAAGTAGAAATAGAATATGAAGAGGAGGGTAGTAGTAGTAGTAGTAGTAGTAGTAGTAGTAGTAGTAGTAGTAGTAGTAGTAGTAGTTATTGTTGTAGTAGTAGTAGTAGTTATTGTTGTTGTTGTAGTAGTAGTAGTAGTAGTAGTAGTAGTAGTAGTAGTAGTAGTAGTAGTAGTAGTAGTAGTAGTAGTAGTAGTAGTAGTAGTTGTAGTAGTAGTAGTAGTAGTAGTAGTAGTAGTAGTAGTAGTAGTAGTAGTAGTAGTTATTGTTGTAGTAGTAGTAGTAGTTATTGTTGTTGTTGTAGTAGTAGTAATAGTAGAAGATGTTGTTGGAGTTTTCGTTGTTGTTGTTATTGTTGTTGTTGTAGTAGTAGTAATAGTAAAAGATGTTGTTGGAGTTTTCGTTGTTGTTGTTATTGTTGTTGTTGTAGTAGTAGTAATAGTAGAAGATGTTGTTGGAGTTTTCGTTGTTGTTGTTATTGTTGTTGTTTCTTTTGGTGCAGAAATTTTGACACGAATAAAAAAAGCTGCAGGATGAGGGTGAGGACGACACAACTCAAGTCCCCCCCCCCCTACCCGCCCCCTGCCACACTCAACCTCACCCTCTACATATCCAGTCTCATTGTTTTGTCTCTTGAGTCCCTCTCGTCCAGCCTCATCTCAGTCTCTCCCTCCTCTTGGCCCACTCATACTACTTACTTCTACACATCTCTTTTTTAACACTCACACAACTTCTCATCCATCCATCTATCCATCTGTGTGTGTACGTGTGTGTGTGTTCTCTTTTTTCCCACTCACACAACTTCTCATCCATCCATCCATCCATCTGTGTGTGTGTGTGTGTGTTCTCTTTTTTCTCACTCACACAACTTCTCTTCCATCCATCCATCTCTCTCTCTCTCTCTTTCTCTCTCTCTCTCTCTCTCTCTCTCTCTCTCTCTCTCTCTCACTCTCTCTCTCTCTCTCTCTCTCTCTCTCTCTCTCTCTCTCTCTCTCTCTCCTGTGTGTGTGTGTGTGTGTGTGTGTGTAGCATGAGCCAGGCCACACACTACATCAAAACATGGTCCCTTTCTCCTCTCCCTCCACCTCTACACGACCTTTCCCTCCCACGCTGTAGTTTTGCCACACACACACACACACACGCCCTCCCCTCACTCACTCACGCCCATACTCACTCACTCACTCACTCACTCACTCACGCCCATACTCACTCACTCACTCACTCACTCACTCACGCCCTTACTCTCTCCCTCCATAAGGTTCATACTCGCTCGACACACTGTACAGTCATGATCAATAAATACTTCGCTTACACCCTCTGGCATTATCACATTTCTCAAAGCTTTCATTTCCACAACTGATCAATCAACTTTGGAGAACTGTATTGTAATCCATCTTTCCATCTTACAATATAACACTCAATTTCCTTCAAACGCAATGATATGTTTCTGGGGATCTTGAACGAAATTGGCCATGATGAATTCAGGCTGCTCTCATTTTTTTTTATTATTATTATTCATTTCACAGGTGAGGATATAAAGCTGGTGGTTCCTTATCACTGGCTGGCCCCCTCCCTCACCTTCCTCGATAATATAATAAATGTGTTGGTGGACAGACACACAAACCATTTATAAGATTAAGATCCGTATGGAAGGATGACTATACTGACAAGTAGAATTAGTATATTTTTTTCTTGTGACTGTATGGTTCTATACAATACATCCCACACACACACACACACGCTTCCCACCCACACACACACACGCTTCCCACCCACACACACACACGCTTCCCACCCACACGCTTCCCACCCACACACACACACGCTTCCCACCCACACACACACACGCTTCCCACCCACACACACACACACTTCCCACCCACACACACACACACTTCCCACCCACACACACACACGCTTCCCACCCACACACACACACGCTTCCCACCCACACACACACACGCTTCCCACCCACACACACACACGCTTCCCACCCACACACACACACGCTTCCCACCCACACACACACACGCTTCCCACCCACATCCACGCTTCCCACCACATCCACTCACTCACTCACTCACTCACCCACTTTCCCTCTCGCCTTCACATCACGAGTCATATACATACACACCCACACCTTGCACGATTCTCTCTACAACCACCACGTGTTGTTCCTACTCTCTCTTTCCCTCTAATACATACATACATACACCCTCATCCACTCCACTCTCTCTTCCCTCACTCCGTAACTAACACCCTTCCTCTCTTCATAACTTCTTTAAAACACTCTACCATCTAACAACATTCAACTCGCCACGGAGGGTCTATATAGAGGAAAGTTAAAAAGGTCAAATTATTCTGCATCAAATTAATCTTTCTTGATGCCGGGGTCGTGAAATCTCTTAGACCTTTTAAGGGGAAGGTACAGTGTTGATCTTGAGCAAATGATTCCTCCAAATTATTCAAAGCAACACACCATCATTAATGTTGTTATTCTAGCACTGTTTCCTGGCATACTTTGGAAGAATCAAAGTGTTTTAATGTACCAATAGTATTCTCTGTCCTTATATTGTGGAGGTAAATACACACATCTTGCAAACAAACCCAGGGTGGTGTCAGAGCAGCGATGCCAGGACTATATTAGGGGTAACCTGGACACACACACACACACACACACACACACACACACACACACACACACACACACACACACACACACACACACACACACACACATACACACACACACACACACACACACAAACACACACACACACACACGCTACGGTTGTGGTGTTGACTCCAGCTTCACTTCCCTCAACGTCAACAAACATTTGACGTCACCTGCCTGTCTGCCTGCCGGGGTCATATACCTACCAAGCACCTCATATATCAACCTTTGACCAACATACCAAACATTCATATATACAAAAAAATTTAAAGGTTTAAAAAATGTTAAAACTTTTTTCATAACAGTTCAAATAAACTACAAATGCCAACATAAATAAATACTATACCGTACCACATGCAACCTCCAGGATATTATTCGAATTATATTTCCTGCATGAACTAACTATATATGTGCTGAGAAAACACCAAAGGAACAGTGCACACTATTTGACCAGTAAACGAACACATATCTAACACCACGCACGGATCATTAATTTCCACAAGGCTTGCCATGGTGGAACTGCTGACTCTGTGTTGTGTTGTGTTGTGTTGTGTTGCCAGATACGGTCCTACACTGCACCTCAGAGTAAATATTTAAGTGTGGTAAGATGGCGTTGGCAACCTGGAAGCCACTGTGGTCCTCCAATCTTTTCCATCCTCTCAAACTAGGGTACAAAATAATTCACCTATATACGTATTCTGAGGTACAATACCCTGTTTCTTG